>VDFB02129486.1:0-21721 GCA_007258455.2 Sequoia sempervirens | reverse complement strand
AAATGAAGCCTCCTTCGAAAAGGATTACAAACACAAGTTGTAAATATTGAAGGTGAGAGAAGTTCTAAACAAAGCAATGGTGATTACAAATGAAACAGTGCATGTTATGATTGAAGTACAGAAGTAGAGGAAATTGTGCTAGTATGGAAAGAAATGAAACAATAAAAGAAAAATCTGGTTTTTTATCTTAGTTTTCTTTCACAAGTGAAGGAACCCATCTGGGTTTATCATAAGTTTCAAATATAGGAGAAATGCAGTGAGTTTTTTTCAAAAAAGAGCAATTGAAGCATTCAAGACCAAGTTCTCTTATATTTGTGGCCCAAATCTAGGTTTCTACTTTTCAAAAGCACAAAAACCCACTTGGGGTTTTTACAGAAATTACAAGTTTTCTTCAACACAGAGAAACCCACTTAAGGTTTTTGCAATTAAATTGAAAATACAGAAGTGAAAGATAATTTTAATGAAGATATTCAAAGCAAGAGAAGTGTAATAAAAAACCTTGATTTATTTTCATGGTTGTGGCCAAAGGAGAAAAAATCTTCACAAAACCATGAAATACACTTGGGGTTTTTGATTTAAACTTCAAATACAGGAAAAGAAGCTAACTTTCAGCTTTGTTCTTGTATGGAAGCTCAAATTTGAGCTTTATTTGCAGCAAATCTGTGTGTTTTATCAAAGCCAAAAAGCCAGTTTGGGTTGTGTTTTAAAATGGAGAATACAAGGAATAACAGAGGGTTTCTTTTTTCAGAAGAGACACAAAAGGAAAAGCCCTATTCCATTCTCTTGGCCACGACCTCAATGGTTAAATTTTCCTCACAAGAAATAACAAAATATGATGGATTTTCTTCATTTAATCCAAAATGCAGAAGAAAATGAACATGGTGCTTTATTTTCCATATTGAAAGCTCAAAATGAGCTCTTTTGCTCAAAAACCAGAAGAAATGGAGTCGACTTAAAGCCCTTTCTTTCTATAGAAAGCTTCCTCTAATCATTACCAATGGCAGCTAAAATAGAAGAACACCCACAAAAAATGATTAGGAACATGTTCATAGCCGTGGCCAAAATGTATGAAATGGCCTCTAAAAAAGTGAAAAAACACAAATTTTTGTTGCAAAGACCAATTACCTGCCATTTTTTTTTCCATTTCTCATTAGAAACTAGTCAAGAACAGGTCAAAAATCACCATTTCCTGTGCAAGAATGAAACCCAATGGCAGCAACAAAATGTTCCAAAATGCTCAATGGTGAAATGAGGGCTTTTTTCCTTTGTTTTTTCTTTTTGTTGTTTAGGGTTTGACACCTTTACATGGTTGACTGGAATTTTTTAACTTTCTTTTAAAATTGAAACACATTAAAATGTTATGGGGGCCAAATGGTAGACTTAGGCAATTTTTTGCCTTGTGCTTTTGAAAACTTTTTGCCTTGTTTTATAGTCTGCTAAGTTCTCCATGAAGAAACATGTGAAATGTGCCAAGTATTAATGGTATGCTTGTGAGCTTTGACATGTAATGTCGTGGTGCCTTGAAGACTTAAAATGTGCCTTCCAAGATGTGTGGAGTACCTAATTCGCACATAGGCCGAATTATTTGGGCCTTTGTTTTGCCTTTGAAAATCAAGGAATGTTGACCAAGTGTGTGGCCTTGAGGTGCAGAGTGAAGGTAAGTGAAAATGATCAAATGCCTTGGAGTTTTATTTTGTTTAATGCTTTTGGAAGCATTTAGATGTAGCATTATATTTTGCATCTTATTTCAAAGTGTAAAAATATCATTTAAGTGATTTGCAAATCACTTTTATTTTATGTCATTTTGAATGCAAATGTAATGCAATTCAAAAAGGTGGTGGGGCCCTCTTGCATTCTGCTTTAAAATGTTAAATAACTTGATTAAATGGTATACTATGAATCACTTAATCAAGTTATTATTTTGAATGCTTTTTTGAGTCTTGTGTTTTCAAAACACACAAATTGCATGGGTCAAGGCTAGGAGACAAAATGATGTTTTGCAGACATGAGGAGAGTGTGAGAGTTGTGCCTTTGACTATTTTGGAGGCAGTTTTGTCACACTTTTGGCATGACTGTGGTCTTGGCTTGACCTTAGACCATTTGGAGGACTTTTTGGAGTGATTTTAGAAGGTTATTTTTTGGCCTCATTGTTGCATCTGACCAGAACCTTCTAGATAGATATATATGAGGGGATTTGATGAGTTTTGCTTAAGTAACTTCATTTTGGTTTTTTGGATCTAGTTCTTTATTTTCAGCAAAGTGATATCTTTGGTTTTTGGAGTTATTTTTTTAGCATGGAGCAGTATTGCAACTCAGATGGACTTGTGATATAGTGAGTACTTCGAATCAATAAAATAGAGCATTTTACCTTCTCATTTCATGTTTCATAGTATGTTGTTAGTGATTGATCAGTTTGTTTTGTGAAATTTATCTTTCCTTGCAAACTTGTCTCATGTTTAGGCATCTGTTTAACAGATTATGCATGGTAACAGGTTATAAGTTGTGTTAGTTAATAGTGTTGTTAGTTGTGAGACCTTTTGTTTTCCTTCTAAAAGCCCTGTTTAGAAACCTCCTTATAAATTATTTATGTTAAATGCATGTGAAAATGAGTTGTGTAAACAAATTTTTATGATGTTTTTTTGAATTTGATAGGCTATTATCAGGTCTTAGTTGGTTTTTGGTGTATCACCTTAGGTAATTTCAATTAATGTTCATGCTTAGTGCATCTCTTACCCTTTTCTTCACAAATTAGTAGTTAGGTGGCAACAAAAGGGGAGCCAGCCCATAATCTGGAGGTCTGCTTTCAAATAGGACACCCACAACTTGAAAGCAATCCCTTGTTACATACAAACCTGCTAAGTTCTTTCATAGCTTGGAATTAGGGGTGCAGATTTGGATCACTAACAGTTATGCTACTAGAATATTGTAGAATTGTATATTAGTGATACTCTTATAAGGACATTCACATGAGATTATATTGAAACATTTGTTATTAAAAATATAATTGGTTTGTGTTTTGGTGTGTCAATTTTTTTTCTAATTTTTTATGTGTATATACCCATCTTGTGGTATAATTGTGTTTATATTTTATTGTGTTCTTATCTATAATTGTAAAGATCTAAAATTTGAATATTACTCTCCTCTAAGATTAGTCTATGAAGCATTCTAGTGTACCATAATTTTTTTCAATGAATTTCTTGGATATACCCTTTCAATTTTATTAAATATTTATAATAGAAGTCTATCAACATCAAATATGAACTCGAGCAAAGTCTATGAAGACCTCTCAACCAAAGATTTGCATGGAAAAGGTAGGGTTGGTACTCCCAAGCCTAATTCCAATACTATCCTAATGTAATTTTTAAAGGGGGTTTAAACAACAAATGAACATGATTTTCTTCAAAGTCTATCTTTTGCAAGATGGATACCATTTTTTGGTTTTGATTTGAGTTAGCAAACTAACAAAAAAAAGTTAAAATATAATCCTAAATTTTTTTTTTTGCACTTCTAGGTAACACTCTCACATGACTTTTCCTTCCCATTGCCACTATTTGGCCTATCATGATCTTGCACTCATCCTCATAGAAAATAGCTCTTATTGGTTTCATGGTATCTCAAGTGTGATGTCTAAACATATAGACAAGTGATTATCAAGTACATTTAGAAAGTTAGATGTATGGTTATTTTTTGCTTAATCCTTTTATCCTCGTGAAGTTGAAATATGATTACTCTACTCTAACCTCTATCTTCGTATGATCAACAATAGATTAATATTGAGTGGTTAAAATTGTGAAAAAAATCAATCTCTACCCATCTCAAAATTATTTTTTATATTATTCTCTTAAATCATTTTTTAATTAATTATGACATAAAATTCTTATAATTTATATTGTGTTCTTGTTTAACTTATGAAACTCCATACTTCATTATAATTTAAATTGATGTATTAAACAAACAACTCCACTTAATACACATTTATATTTCCAAACTGTTATAACTCTAATTTCTTAGCTTCATTCAATATTTAAAAAACAAACAAACACTTTTTTTAAATAACAGACTTATTATTATATCTTTTCTAAAGAAACTCTTTAAATATTTTAACAGCATACTGTAATTATTTATATTTATTTATGCTCCCTTTTCAATCAGCTCGTCAAACTGACTTAGTTGTCTTCCTTTGAAATATGATCCCGTTCCTCCACTTTTTAATATGATAAAAGCATGTAATTATGCATAATTAGTATAATCTTTCAATAACAATAGTAAAAACAAACCTTACCAAATCCAGGGCATCTTTCATAAAAATGATAATTGTCTTTTTCCTACCACCTAATCGTTTTGTTTAATTCATTTCACAATCAATCTACTGTGAAAGATAGACATAGCACATCAAATCGTTATGAATGATATTTGCGAATCGAGATGGTTTTTTAAGTGAATAAGCAATATGTAATGATCAGACGTAGTTGAAATGTGAATAAGCAATATGTTATTATCAAACGTGGTTGAAATGGTTGGTGCAAATTTTTTATCGTGAATAAAAGTTTAGTAGTTTAGTTAATTGAGTATAATTGATAAAGTAATGGTATGTTTTTTGATTGTGTTATTTATCAAAGTTCAAATTTATAGTGTTATGATATAAGGAATGAGAATGAAACTCTGATCATGTCGTAGCTGGATATCCCTCAATCTTTGATTCTTAGCAAAAACAATTCAACATAAACTCATACTTCCATATCAAATAACAAAATAAATTTGTAAATGATATAAAAAATTTAGTTCAAATTAGTTCTGGTCTATGCAATGGACGAAACTAAATTTGACCGATATATATAGTGTGGCCATCCATGTACAATCAATGAGGAACTCTCTTGTCAAACTCCACTGGCAATGAAATAAAAAGCTCAAGTGCATATCAAAACATATTTACTCCTAAAGCTAAGCTAATGTGCATTACAACTATAGCCAAAAACATATCGAATTGGACAGACCCGCATCAGGCACCTCTAGCAAGCATTTCCTCGTACTCTAACAAAGAGATCTGGCGTTGAAATTTAATTTGGCTGTGAAACCTTGCAATGAAATCCTCCGCTTCTCTGTCCACTCTAACTTCAATTAACTTCCGCATGTTATTTGCCAACAGCTTTCCCCTCTTTGCAAATTCTTCGTGCAAATACCTGCGCTTTACCAAACATTTTCTAGTGAGGAAAATGACAACGCTCACCATATTCCAGAGACGCCTCTTGATCAGGGGCTTTTCTGCCGCTCCAACTCCCATGACTTGAGATCTATTGGCAATATTAGCAATGAATGCTTGCTTAATGTGAGATTTGTAATAAATTGAGAAATGAAATTTGTGTGTATATATAGAGAGGAAGTGGAGTATTCAAGGTGAAGTTATAATCATCCATGTTAATCCGTGCTAGCTGGAACTAGTTGGTTTAGGAATAAAGTAAGTAGAATTAATTTGTTCCTACATTAATCCATTGAGAGAAACAATGCAAACAAGTTCAGATGTATAGCTAATATTATAGAAAAACACATGACACAAGATGTGCCCTACAAAAGCCCTTTCGAAAAAAAACCCAACCTTCAAAGGAAACTCAATGTAATGTTTAACAACAAACTACAATATAGTGTCAAAATATCAATTCTCTATCAAGACAAAGAGATCTTCAACCACTAGTTCCATGGAGTCACTCTAACAAAATAATCCTTGCAATTACATGTGCATCCAATATTGTCAATCCATACATCTAATATATAGGTGTTTAGTAAGAAAAGTGATCCTAGGGTTTAACTAGGATTGGCTACTTTCCACTTACAAAACATTAGAATTGAGATTGGCAAGGGTATCAGATTGACTTGCAACTTGAAAGGTGATTCAATCAACCCTAGATCTGAATTCTTTTTGGGGTTGGAAATGGATTTGAAATGAAAATGCAATAATGCAACTAAATGATTATGAGAATGCACTGTTTTGATATGAATGCATAAAAAATCAAAACCAAAAGTAAAATTTAAGGACCAAAACTAGAAAGAGCAAACATGTGTGCACCTACAGTTCAAATCTAAGTTGTTTTTAGGTGGACTAGGGTGCAAGGATGTCCTATTCCAAGTATCTGAAACTGAAATATATTTTCATAGTCCTTAGGTACCCAGTTTGTAGCTTCCCAATTTTAGATCTCATTGTTGAATCTTTGCGTGTTGATGAGATATTATAGTTTATGTGTCTTGTCAAGTTGTAGGGTTTGAATGCATGAATGAGTGAATTTTCTTCAAATCTTCCTTCAATCCTCTTTAGATCTATATCTGCACATTCAAAAGGAGAGGAAGGGTTGTGCCATATAGAGCTTGCCTTAGTCAAACCCCGTGTTGGTGTTTCCACCTCCACAATAGAAAAATTGATGATAAAGAGAGCTTATCTTTTTGAGGGATAGAGGCTAAATGATAAATGAATGGTGAATCCACAATTCATTGCAACTCACCACTCAGATCTGATATCCTTGAAGGATTGAAGTCATGCACGTCTCCTCAAGGATTGATTATAATTTGGCTCAAGCTTGCTTGGAAGACCTACAATTGTTAGTCCTCACAAATAATTTAATGTATGCATGAACTTGAAAAACTGACATGAAACTTGACATGATGCTTCATGTTGAAATGTTGCAATGATTTTAGTCTTGAATACTCTTGACTTGATAATAAATGCTTGATAATGCTCTTGATTTCTAATTCTTGCTAGATATTTTTCAAATGATGAAATGGCTAGGTATTTATATGAAATATCTCTAATTTCTAAAAAATTAAATCTCAATGGCTGACAATAAGAATTTGAATTTCAAATATTATTATTATTGCCAACACTTTTGAATTTTGGGGTCACATTAAGAGGAATAGGACGCAAGGACGCCCTAGTCCAGATCCTTCAATTTTTGAGATCCAAAGTGCTATTATCAAAATATTAAGAGCTTCCAAGATATGAAAAATACAAGCTAGGTAGTGAGTTTATATAGAACTAAGGAGGATGGAGGTGACAAATCAACCAATAGGAATTAACCACCAATAACCACCAATATTAAATAAAGTGATGAAAAAGGTAAATGCTCTGCCCTTTAAGGGTGGGGACACCTCATCACCTTATCTCCTAGTTATTAAATAATAAACTCATTTTATTATCTTAAGCAAGCTTAATAAAAGTGTAGGTAAAACCTATGACTAAGGGAAAATAAATTATCCCACTAAGAAAATAAAAACCTACACCAACAAATAAAGCATAAATGTGAAAAGATGTGTATTTTTGTCTTATGGTATACCTTTCCAAGGGAAACTAGGGAATTGTCTTCAAGATCCCATATAGCAATTTTTGGAGTGCACTCAACTCACTTCCCTAACAATATATAATTAATATACTAGATGGAGAGAAGTTTGGACGATAATGAAGGTACAAAAATAATATTATAAAATTTCCTCCATCAATATCAACTAAACCAATCCATATAATAGCAAATATAAAATCGTCACCCATGGGAACATTCAAAGCAGTACATGACTCAAGCAAAGAGAAGTGTGCCCTTGATGTAGCCATTTTGTGTGTAGCACTGAAATCAAATATCCATGTCATTGGAGATGATGAAAACAAAATAGGTTTGATATCTTTACCTTTTCATTTCCCTACTTTGGAGGAGGAGGGGACTCATAGAAGGACCCAAGATCATTAATTTTTTTTCTTAAGAATCTCAATGAGAGCATCATTTTTTCTTCATACTTTTATACTTATCATGTTTTCCCTTTTTTAGTAACCATACTTAGCCACCCCTTTGTTTCAATTTTTATTTTTGGAGAAAATGAATTATATTGTTGATTAGATGTAATTTTTTCTCCTTTTTAATTTTTTTTTTCCTTTCTATTACTTTTGAGATTGGTTGGAAATCAGAGTTGTAGATTTCAAAGACTTTCTAGATAGTTTCCCAATATAAATCAACTTATCCTACTCACATGTGAGACTTTATATGAATACATCAAAGGTGGGAATGGTAAAAGTAGTATCTAATGCATATCTAGTGGGCTTAAAAGATAGATACAAAGATAGAATATTCAAGACATAATTTTGATAGAATACTTACAACTAGTTGCAAATTAGTTTTAGGAGACATTGTTATAATTTGACTTGAAGGGAATTTTTTTTTACAAGTAATTGAATGCTTTCAAAGTCAATGGGATTAAAACTAATTAATTCATTTTCTAATTGATGACCACAAATTTCATCAGTCATACCAGAAAACTGTTAAGTTTTGTTCAAAATTCATTAGGTGTTGTGAGATATTAAACATGAACAAGAGATATGGAGATATTTATAATTAAATTGATCTAATTTTTTCTTTTTTTGTCAAAAAAAACTTACTTTAGTTGTAGTGAGTGTTGGTTTTATTTTTTTAAAGTAATTATGTGTTAATATCCTTTACTTTGTATTTTAATTTTCCAAGCAAAGTAATCAAATGGTGTTATAAAATTTGAAAAATAGAATCAACCATGTTATATTGGATAAAAATAACTTGAAAATGCAAATCAAAATAGACACCTACACACTCTACTCACCAAACTAAAACCTCCCAAAAATATTATTTTGGAAACTTTTTGGTGCATTTTTTAATGGAAAAGCTTATAAATTCATGTTTATGTCATAGTTATTATATTTTCATCAAAAATATTATTTCCAAGGAAAAATAAACTACAAACTTGGATTACTTGTAAAATTCTAAGCAATTTCAAAAAATCATTGAATTTTGACTTACTAGGTGAATTTTATGGTTATTCAAAGGTTCAAGACTCTATAGAGTTGATTTCAATATTTTTGTGGCCAATGAGTGGTCTTCGAGTTGATAGTCTGTAATTCTCAAAGCCACACACTAAGGGCATTAGCTAATTAATTTTTTTAATAAATAACAATTCTAAACAATAAGATAATTAATAACATTTAGTTTTATATTATTTTTCTTCATTAGCATACTTTAAATTAATTAAAAAATGCTACTCCTTAGCTCTCTCTAAGATCAATTTTTTTTAAAACCCTAAATTTTCTTGATGGAATTTACACTCCAAAGTGGATTTGGAACTTAGTTCCAAGCCCCTAGTCTTCTTTGATGCCCACTACCTACCTTAACAAATAGAACTACCAAATAGCATGCAAAACATGGGCTCCAACTGGGACTTGGGACTAGTTCCAAGTTCAAATTCATACCTAACCTCCAATAATAACAACACCATCATGGACTTCAAATATATGACTTGTCTAAGGTCCAAGGTTCCATCCAAACTTTGAACCCCACAACACCACCATGACACCCATTATAGAATTCAAGTTCATGCATGGACTTGGGAATTCTTTTGATTTATAAGTCCCCTTCACCCTTCAAACCCTACTATCAAAATGATTTGTAAAACACCTCAATAGGTTCTAGACCCCTATCATCACTTGGAACGGTTCTTAGGCCTTACATCCTTTTGATCCTCATGACCCACAAAGAGAACCTCCAAATTGCCATGTTGGGTCTCCACACATAGTTGGGATTTATTCCCAAGTCCTAGTTTTTCCCCAAGTTTCACAACCCACAAACCACTTCCATATTGCATGACTCGAAATTAAACCTAGCCTTGGACAATTCCAAGTCCAATGTTCACTTCAACACTCGCAACCTTTCAACATGGAACCAAGGTTCCAAGTGTTTTTTTCCTTTCGACACTCAGAGCCCACTAAATTCAACATATATTTCCTTTGAATGGTGGATAAATCATATTTCATAACGAAACTAGAACCTTTATGAGTTCTAGGTCCTAGTTATCACCCAAAACCTAGTCTCATCCAAATAAGTAGTAAACTTCAACTCATTCAACTAACTCATTTTAACTTACTTAATTGACTCTTTAAACCAATGATATAATACTCAAATATTTTATCACATTACATTCATTAATCCCATATCTAATTGTTCTCTAAGTTTATTTCAAAAAATATTGTAATAATGGTAAGAAGCATATAGAACATCAACCATACTAGTAGAAGAAAATATCACATTGTTGCCACTTATGTGGGTGATTAAATTTATCTCCAATTGGAGGGTCTCAACTCAATATTATAATTACATAAGAGGACCCAAGTGTCCTAAAATTATACAATTTTAAACACGATACAATAAAATAATAAATAAGAATATGGGGCCTTCTCTCATCTTGTTCTAATGAACTTGCTAGTCCCCAATTGTAGTTGAGTTCCACCTAACCATGTGGTACCCATAATTCCACCCCACCATACTAGGAGATGGTCACATGGAACAAAAAAGACACTCATTCGAAACATTCAACACATAAATGGCTATAAAAACACATATACAATCAATATCTCAATTAGCACAATACACATGGCTAGAGACACATATCTCGTTGGATGCAAATTTGACAATAATGAGGATGTGGATGATAGATTAAAGTAAAGAGTGACATCACAAAGCATGAATGGATGGATTTATGGACTGGAGTATGTGTGCTCATCACAAGGAAAAGGTCTAAGTACCTGAGTGACATCCATCACCCTATCCCAAGGGTGGCATATCCTTGACAAGTCATGCCAATCCTATGTAAGTTCTCTAAGTATGCCACAAACTGATATCTTAGTTCATTTTATTTACGCCATGAATTTATTTAGGTATAACTTGATAACATAACTCCCACCCATTGTAGCCATGTAATCACTTCCAAATTTGGGACAACATCAGAAGCCACTCTTTCCTATGTGTCATACCTCAAGCCTAGTTGCCTCACATCCCAACTCACTAATTAGGTGTAACATGGAAAATAATACACAAAAATGGGATAAAAAATTTAATATATTCCCAAAATATTCTTCATGGAAAAATAATGAGATCTATTTTCTTTCATTCTAATCTATCAAAATCACTCTAAATTAAAAATTTATAATTAATTTTACACATGAAAAAACTAGAATTTTTTTCCATCCACCACTAATAGATGCTAAATTTTCTATTTTTAGTAATAAAAATTTCAAAAATCTAAACATAGCCTCTTGGTCTGATATGAACAACTACACTCTTTTGTAATCAATTTCACATTTCCTTAATTTTAGAAATTTTTGCCATATTATTGACTTAACATGTCCACATTTAAAATTAAATAAATAAAATTAATTTACATTATGATATATAACAAATTCAACATGAAAGGAAGCCATATACTACAACATATGTGGGCATGACAAAAATGGAATGAAAGAATTCAAACATAGAGTTAAATAAAGTGAATTACCTCAATTTGAAGTTTCTAAAATATCAAATTTCTTAAAAATTGAGTAGCAATCCAAATACAAATTAAACACACCTTCAATTCTTCACTTACAATCCAATTTCAAGCCCAAGCAATTGAATTTTCCAAGTAATTTCAACCAATTTCAAAATATGAGAGCAAGAGGGTTTTGAGGCCGCCTTTTTAAAAAAATGCAAAGCACGAATAATAATCCCAAAATCCCCATTTTCTTAATTTTTGCCCCTTTTTCATATTTAATTATTTTTTTATATTTATATTTTCTTATTTTTCTTTTTATAAAATAATTTTTGCAATAACTTAAAATCTCTAACATATTTTCTCCTTTCCAAGGAAACAAAATTCAAATTAATTCTTTTTGAAGAATTTTAAATATTTTAATAAAAAAAAATCAACAAAAAAGAATATTTTTGAATCATAATAATTAGTTGCAAAAAATTAAATATACTTCCTAATGTATTTAACTTAGTATTTTCCCCCATTTTCCAATTTTATGATTTCATAAAAGCATTTCCTACCATTAAAATGTAGTGATTCATCCATAAAAAGCACAATCAACTTAAAATAGTAAATAAGCAATCAATTTAAAATCATGTATTTATAGTTTACCTACAACACAAACTCTAGAATCACCACCAATTTGGATCTAGATTTACATAAGATCTTACATGACACATCTCATACTTGATTTAAGTATGATAAGGCTTAGCAAACACAATAGGCCCAATGTGACATCTCCAAAATAACCACCATTAGGGAAAAAATTTAGACCTACATACTCAACTGAGAAAATGACCCTATATGTGCACACTCAATTAACACTTCAAGCATACCTACACATATATATAATAGTCAAAATAACGTAAAGTCATCCAACCTTGCATAATATTATATAAAACATAAAACCACCACATTCAAAATGCCAAAATACTAATATAAAAATCCATCTATGAAAATGTGCATGTGTATGTATCAACAAATATGAAGTAAAATATAGCATTTCCTAACCCAAAAAGAGAGTATCACATGCATCACACAATATACACTTAAAATCTAGATGCAAATATAAAATCATATCAATGATGCCTTGAAACACCAAAGGTATTGCATAGTGGAAAACACCTATGGTGAGCTTACTTTATCCAAGTGTACACTTAAAATCTAGATGCCAATACAAAATCATATCAATGATGCCTTGAAACACCAAAGCTATTGCACAGAGGGAAACACCTATGGTGAACTTACTTTAGCCAAGAGTAGGTTGAGTATTGGTGGCTAAATACGACAATACTATTAGGTAAAGCAATGTTAGGGTGATAAAAGAGAATTAGAATGGTGTTTAAAAAATGATGTCTAAGCTACATTATTATGGAGACCATATGTAGCTTGAGTGGGCCATGGATTCTTTACAAAGGGGTTGTGAGTCATTCTAATATTTATTTTTTAAAATTTGAAATGTTCACTTTTATATGTTTGTTTTGGGAGGTTATATGGCCTTCTTAGAAAAAAATATTGAGATGATTTTGAGCTTAATTCTTAGAAAAATGTATATATAAATAGGGGTTTTGACACCTTTTGATGTGATAGTGAGGCCTATTTTACACCAAATTTCCTAGAAATATTTTTCCTACATTTTTTTGTTGCTAAAACTATGTAATGATTTTTTTGTTATATAGTGCCCTTTTAAAAAAAATAAAATTTATTCCTAACTAAAATGATCCTTTTAAAAGTAAATAGTATTTTTTTCTTCCCTTGAACATCCTATAATGGGTGAAAGAGAATTGCATAAATTTGTAATAATATAAACCTAGAAAAAAATCAATTAGTTTTCTAGATCTAAAATTTAAAGGCTACCTAAATTTCCCTAATTTGATACTGTTATATTTAATAAATAATAATGATTAAAAATATTAAATCTCCCTACAACAAAAATAAAATTATGATAACATAAATTCAATAGCAATCAAAAGACAAAAATTTAATAGAATTCCAAAATATGTATTCTAGATGTTGTAAAAGAAAATGATAATTATTATCATTTCATGTCTTATTGACCCTTCTTTGTCATTTATGACCCATTATTTATAACCAATTTTAGAGATGTTAAATGGCCTCTATGTTCAATATGTCTCCTTTTATTGTGATGTTTTCCCCTTTATACTTTAGTCAATCATCTATGTTGTAAAAATCCAAAATTGGCTAAGAATAAGTATTTCCTTTTATGTCAATCTACAAAATTTTGGAAGTTCACAAACCTTGAAAAATGAGAAAAGAAAAGTCACCAATTTTGTGGTGTTTCCCAATGATTAATATATCATCCCGAGGCTTCTATTTTAGCGAATCTCATGGGTAATTTTATTGGTCTTTTCACTTTTCTATATGATCATAGTAGATTCCAAGGGTATGCATTTCTACATGAAATATTGATGATATGGCAGCTAGGTCATGAGCGTTATTTGCAACATACCCTTGGTGGATCATGTAATTTATATCTTCGACACCTTCCTCTAGGAGTATTACAGGTCGAACAGTTCTCATTCAAAGAAATTTCTAAGTTCTAGTTGATAGAGAAGAATAAGAAAAAAACTTCTCTTTAATAGATTTTTTATTCTTTAATGTGTAAAATATATGCATAATCCTTGTAATCAATAAAAGGCTAATATTTTCCCTCTTTCTATAGCTATTATCTATGTATTTTATGAGTTTTAGTTGTATTTTGTGGTTTTTAGTCTTTTTTATCCTATTTTAAGTTGATTTTAGGCACCTTATCCCTCTTGAAACTATATCATCTTCAATATTTACCTCTTAACAATGCTTTAATAAAAAAATTGATCCACTCTTAGCTTTAAATATTATCTTGTACTTTTATGTAAAGTTAAAACTTGATTGAGTCTTGGAGTATCACCATCTTTTATTTTTAGTTATTTTTCTTCTCCCTTTCCTTTATGAATTACTAAACTATCTGAATAGGTATTAGTTTTAATTTGTTTTGAGTTGGATAACACCTACACCTAGGCTTAGAAAATAACCAACCTTATGTAGAGGTCTCATCTCAAATTAGCAAGGTCCCACACTAGAGAGATCATTCCTACTATGTCTTTGAAATATTGAACTAGGTTCAATAAGGGTGTAATTTTAGGTGACAACAATTTTTTGACATGGTCAATGGGATTTATCTAATAAGCCTTACATCATTCTACTAAGAATATTGGTTATATTCTTAGAAATTCCAATCAACATTCTACAAACAGTCAGTGACTCCAATCTCTTGGTTTCAAGATTGTGCTAATTATTCATGCCAAAGTCACAAACAAGATATGCAATGAATGAAGCCAATTTCACTAGATGTGTAGAATATGTTAGTTAGATTTGGTTTCAGTTAAGTGAGAACAACCACTTGAGCAGGCCACTCAAGGTAACTATTCCTCACTTCATTTTCTAGTTGTTTGTTTTTGTTTAATAACTATTTCATGTTTATCATTACTCCATGAACTAATTGCAAGTTAAACTAGAACTCATGCTTTGCTTATTGGTAATGAATTTTCATGAGTGTGCATGTAATGGTTAACTAGTGGTACTCTGGAGATTAAATTAGATGAGTTGTTAGTTTTGATTAGTTTTGAGTTGATACAATGATCTTTTATTTATAGAAATTCAGTTCTAGTTTCAGTTGTAGGTACCCATAGCCATTAGTTTTGATTTGTTTCTTTCACTATTAAGCAATTTAATGATTTCCAACAATTAGAATAACTTGAGTAAGATAACCTAGGTAGTTTCAAGTCTCTGAAGGCATATATAATGTTTCACCATCACAAGTTTACAAACCCTAGGTTGACATTTTAATGTAGTCCTAGCAATGTTGAGTGGACTATTCAGCCAACTAAATCTATGAATTGTGTAGGTTCTACCAAGTTTACAATATATTAGTTTAGACTCTACATTTTTGGCATCGTTGTCAAGGATGGTGCTATCTTCATAGACTTGTTTTTAAAAGCTTTCATAGTTTACATTTTTTTTTAGCATTAGGATTGTTAAACTTAATCTTTTTCAACACCAGAAGATACACTAACATTGTGCAGGACCATTGCTTTATAAAGCCATATTTCATGTATGCAGAGGCAGAGTGATTCTTTGGGTAGATTCCTTCCCTCTACATGCCAAGAAGCCATAATAGAAATTGGTGAGCCCAGTACTCAAAGCGAGGGTAATACTAAAGAATAAACTTCCCTATCACCAACATCTACTACACTTATAGAGGGAACATACCCCACCATGGGTGATGCAGTGGATGATGATTTTGAACATCCAACATTTGAGTTTCCAATCACTAACCAAGAAAGCGCTACAGTGTTGAACAAAATCCCTCCTCCAGCTTTACCAATATTTTATGGGTTAATGACTGAAGACCCAAGTAAATTTTTGTTTGAATTTGATGTCTTGTGTAGAAGTTATGACTATACTTTTGATGCTCACAGGCTCAAACTCTTCCCTGTAAATCTAAAAGATGTTGCCCTAAGATGGTTCATGGGGTTAGGTAGGGATGTTGTTCCTGATTGGGACATTATGAAGATATTGTTCTTATAAAAGTATCGGGACTATTGTAAGGGACCTGATAGGAGGAAAGATGACATTTTTAGAATGTCACAAAAGTATGATGAGCCATTAAAAGACCAAGAGGAGATAGGACATCCACTATTGGTAAATCATCTACATGGGTTTCAAAGATAGAATTAAGCAACCTGTTGTCCAACATGAAGGAGGAAATTATCAGCCACTTAGCAACTTGGTTGGATACTCTCCACATAAAGAAGAAGTAGGCGGAAGTTGAGGCCATGCTCACTGAATACTGTCCAAGCTCTAAGCAAAGAAAAGAAAACTATAAATGTAAGAGGGTGGCTAGTATCCATCAAGATAAAGTCGAGAAACCCAATTTTTAGCTAATTGAAGGAGATGATGGACAACTCTTTTATATAGCTCAAAGGAGGACACAACAACAAAGAAAAGGTATGCCACAAGACCCCCTCAGCTTTAATTTATCCTTTCCTATTGGGAATTAGAACTTTTTTGGTTGGAACTCTCAGTCTCGGCCAACAAACCAAAATCAGTGGCAACCCTCAACAATGGCCACAACCCTAGAAAAATTGGAACCAGTAGCATCCAAATCCTTGGCCACAAAAAAATTTATAGGGTTCCAATTATAACCCCCAATGGCCAACACAATAGAAACAGTGGCAACCTTAGTGGCAAAAAGGTTAGCAACGATAACAGCAAAACATGGACTATCAACAACCTATGCTTCCACCTCCACAACAACAAGCTATTATGCCTCCATGAAATACTACATCCCATCCACCTAATCCACCACAAATACCTAGCCAACCTGTACCTAACCCTAACAACAAGCCTATTCAACAGGATTATACTAACGAAGTTATGTAATACCCCACTTATGGGGTAGAGGTGAGTGATGTCCACCTTAGATCAGGAAAACAACTTGTTGGGCCTTCATCCCCTCAAATTATGAGATAGAGGATGAGGAAACTACAATTGAAGCTTTAGACAAAACACCTTTGGAACCTGAGTCAAATCAGGTACACCAAACTACCTCAAGTCCCAACCTTCATTTTCCTAAACACCTAGCTATTCAAAATCATCACACATAGGCCGAGACAGACCTCTTAGGTCAATTAAAAGATGTGAGCATCAAGATTCCACTCATCCAAGCTATCAAATACATTCCTATTTATATTGAAACTTTGAGGGACCTATGTCTTAAGAAACCATGAAGGAAAAGGAAGGACCCACAGACATATCATATCCTTGGAAACCTTATAGATATCATGTTAGGGAAAATAACTGTCCCTAAGTATACAAACCTTGGTAGCCCAGTAGTGGATGTCAAGATTAATGGGACCTTTATTAAGAACACTTTGATAGACTTGGGGGTAGAAATCAATGTTATGACCAAAGAAACAATGCAGTTACTTTAGTTAGCCAACCTTAGACCCACACAAACTGTTCAAAAGCTAGCTGATAGGTCAACGGTCAAGCCTAAAGGAATCATTGAAGACTTAGTTATTACATCAAATTCCTGGGAATATCTTATTGATTTTATAGTTTTACAACCAAAGGTTAATAGATTGCAAGCTACTCACTCGTCTTAGGCATACCCTCATGGTTAGCTCCAACCAATGCATTTATAGGTTGTAGGTCTGGCAATATGATAATATCCAATCCTGACAGTAACCAAAAATTGGTACTCTATCCTCCATCCCAACCTTATGTTGATCTTGAGAAAACTATTTGGCCCACTCTGGATGAGGAAGATAACTATTCGCTACAAACATTGATGACCATAGAACACAACCCTCTATTGGATGATTGGGATGAAGATGAGCTCATTGCTCACATAATCCATAATGACTGCAGTAGGAGCCCACAACAAGACTATTTTGCATGCCTACAAGACCCCTTGTAAAGTATTATGCTCGCCAATTCCTTAGAAGAAATATCTCAGATATTTCATTCCTTACTACCATGATAGTGTGTACCAATCATTCCAAGCCTTGACCTCTCATTTGTGCAAGAATCATCTAAGGAACTAGAAGTCATGCAAGGAAAAATGTTGAGCATAAAGAATGCATTGACTGATAAACAACAAAATTCCTTGCACACAGTATTACAGGAACACTCAACAACATATGCATGGGATTACCATGATATGAAAGGAATAGATCTCGACTTATATATGCACATGATTTATATCAATGATGGTTATAGACCCATTCGACAGCCTCAAAGACGTATGAAGCCTGCTTTGAGAGACATAGTCAAAGTTGAACTTCAAAAGCTTCTTGATGTAGGTTTTATCTATACCATATATGATAGTGAATGGGTCTCACCTTTGGTAATTATTCCTAAGAAAGGTGGAAAGTGGAGAGTTTTTGTAGATTACAGGGAACTGAATACAACCACCAGGAAAGACCACTTCCCATTACCCTTCATAGATCAAGTGCTTGATTCTCTAGCTGGGAAGAAGTACTTTTCATACTTCGATGATTTCAGTGGCTACAATCAAATAAAAATTGCTCTAGAAGATCATGACAAAACCACACTTGTTTTTGGGGTACTTATGCCTCCTCCATTATGCCCTTTGGCTTATGCAATGCTCCAATTACCTTTCAAAGAGCAGTACTCAACATCTTTTATGATTATGCTCATGAATGTAAGGAGATATATATGGATGATTTCACTACATATGGTGAGACTTATGAGGAAGCCCTCAACAATCTGGAGAAGGTATTGAAAATATGTAAAGAACACAACCTGTCATTTAGCAATGAAAAGTATTTTATGATGATGACACAAGGCATACTATTAGGGAACTTTATATCCAGTACAAGGATTCAGGTTGATCCACACAAAATATAAATTATATCTACATTACCTGTTCCACAAAAGCAAAGAGATATCAGGAGTTTCCTTGTCCATGCAGGCTACTACAGGTGGTTTATTAAAGACTTCAATAAGATTGCAATCATTATTTATCGGCTTAGTATGACATTGAATTTGAAAATGGACATCGAAACTCCAACACTCCTTGAAGAGAAGAGTCTCAATCATTGTGAGAGAGAGGCCCTAAATTAAACCTCGTCTTCAAGCATACACAATGCATGCCTTTAGACTCATCAAGATCCCACAACACCGGCTTCATACCCAAATAAAACCAGACACGGAAACACCTTTTCTTAACTAAATCTTCACTGCACCTATAGCCGCTAAATTGTGAAAATTTGAAGATGATGCAACCAGTGGGATTTGTCAGTAATTCTTTTGTTTGTAGGATTCTAAATATATCTTTCAAAAAAATTGGAATTAGATTGCACTTCTTTTCCACTTTGAAAACTAGTTTTTTAGTAAATACATTTTTAAGGGTGACACTCACCAGATAATGGCAAATTTTTTCTATGAAGGATAAAATTATACTCTTTTTCGAAATTTAGATTTGTAACTATGATATCTAGTGTATGGATTTGGTTTCATTGAATATTTTTTTCTTAATTAAGTTTCAACATCAAACCTTTTACAATTTAGACATGATTCACTGGCTAAAGCATAACTTTTTTTGTATGTATCGAAATTCAATTTTTTTTGCTGGATCAAGGACTCTGGCACATCTGCAATCATGTTTCTCTCTTTCTTTTGATAATTTCAATTTTTCCACAAAAGTAATAAAGAGCCTAATTTTGGTGAAAATGTATGTTTTAATAAAACTAAAAAACACATAATAAAACTAAAATATATTAAAATTATATTCGTTGATAGCCATTCCAGGAATACCATCATCCTAATTGGGTTTGTAAGTCTCCTCCATTTTCATCCTCAACCGCTTCAAACACAAAATTTTGACTTTTTGGTGCTGGATGAGAAGGTGGAAAAGGGGGTTCAATCTTCAAAATGTTTTCTTTCTGTTTTGGTAATGGTGGGACTTACATTTAATTGGTTCATTTGAACTAGGGACATTCAACCTCTTTTGGTCTGTCAACTAAAGGGTTCATTTGAACCCCAAAAACCTTTTTTTTTTTTGCATGGGGTCATTTTTTGCAACTTTTCCTTCCTCACTTGAATTGTAAACCACTTTTGTAGGTTTACCCTGCTATTGGAGTAGTGTCAGATTAAAAGGAGGATAAGAAAGAGTATGTAATTTACTACATCAGCAAGAATCTTCAATGAGAAGAGTTGAACTATATTGTTACAGGAGATGCTTGCAGTAGTGTATGCCATCAATAAATTTAGGCATTACATTACTGGTTATTCAATTTTTTTCCATACAGACCATACAACCATTAGATACTTGATGAACAATCCAGTAGTTGGGGGTAGATTGGTAAGATGGCTACTCCTACAAGAATTTGACATTACCATAGTGGACAAACTTGGTAAAGCTAATGTAGTGGCAAATTTTCTGTCAAGATTGCCAACACAATCAACTGAAGGAGTGGTGGATGATTCATTTCCAGATGAACACTTATCTGCTCTAAATGTACATATACCCTAATATGTTGACATTGCCAATTATCTAGTAACATGGTAGATTTCACCACACTTTTCTCCAAGAGAAAAGCGACAACTGGTACATAAGTGTTTTCCATACTCTTGGATATTAGGTTATCTGTTTTACACTAGACCTGACAACATCATGAGAAGATGCATAAGGTAAGATGAAAATTTTGATATTATGAAGGCTTGTCATGCTGAGTCATGTGGAGGTCATTTTGCAGCAAAAAGAACAACATTTAAGATCCTCACAACTAGCTATTATTGGCCAACTTTGCATAAAGATTTTGTTAAATACACAAGGAGCTGTGATAGGTGCCAAAGGATGGGAAGACCAACAAAGAGTGATGAAATTCCACTACAACCTCAATTGACATTAGCTCGTTTTGACAAATGGTGTCTAGAATTTATTGGACCAATCTCACCTACTTCCAACAACAAGGAATACATTCTAGTTTGCATTGATTGACTAAGTGGGTAGAAGTAAAGGTCTTGCAATTTTCCAGAGATGGAAATGTAGCTAGATTTTTATACAAGGATATATTTACTAGGCATGGAGTACCTAGAGAAATAGTAACTGATCAAGGACGACAATTTACTTCTGACCTCATCACTAAATTGGTTGAAGAATACCAAATTAGACACAAGAAGTCAACACCTTACCACCCTCAGGCTAATGGTCAAGTGGAAGTCACTAATAGAGAAATTGAAAGTATTCTAACCAAGATAGTGCAACTACATAGGAAAGATTGGATTATAAGGTTACCTAAAGCAATATGGGCATATAGAACAACATGGAAAACCACCATTGGTTTTACACCCTATGAGCTAGTATACGATAAGACAATAGTCCTTCCAATTGAGTTTGAATATAAAACACTAAGGACAACAGTAGAACTGGAAATGGACTTAATAGAAGCTCAAAAAGAAATGTTGCATAACTTAAATCGTATGGATGAGATCATAATGGAAGCAATCCATCACACTGAGGTAGTACAAAAATAAAGAATGAAATGGCATGATCAGTACATTAAAGCAAATGAGTTCAATGTTGGAGATTGGGAACTCCTATTTGATTCAAGGTACAAAGACTTCAAGGGGAAGCTCCAATCCAGGTGGTTGGGTTCCTATGAAATCAATCAATTTTATCCCAATGGAGTAGTCAAGCTACATACCATAGATGCAATCAAATTTTCTCTTCTTGTAAACGACCATAGGTTGAAGCTATATAAGAAACCACTATAGAAAGATGATTTCATATTCTCCCTATTTTAGCAATATGGTGCTCACAATGAACCAGATATAGAATCTGACACACAAAGTGATA
>VDFB02129484.1:0-20852 GCA_007258455.2 Sequoia sempervirens | reverse complement strand
CAATATAATTTCTCTTGGGCCAACTTTCCTTATAATTTGCATTTATTATTTGTAATTATATTACTTGTAGCATGGCCGACCTTGTACATGAAGAGGTGCGACCTCTCTCACATTTGTATATATACAAGGTCACTTTCATCTATTCCACATTCATTCAAGTTCGATTCATTCTATCATTTTTCAAGTGCGAATTTCTTCAAGTACAGATTGCAAATTTATTCAAGGGCAGAGCGAACTACTTCAAGTACAGATTGCGAGTTTACTCAAAGGCAGAGTTAGATACTTGCAGATTATTATCTGCCATTGCATCTTGTGTTAGGTGCTGAAGATTGGCCTTATAATTGGCCTCATTGTAAAGAGATTGCCACCGCTTATATAAGAGAGATCTTTGTTGCTGGGTTTTCTCCTCAAGAGAGGGTTTTCCTGCATTTTTTCTGTGTTATTGTGTTTGATTTTAATTAATTTTCTGTGCATTAAATCTGATGATAAAATTTACACTTTTTCTATGCTTAGACATTTTAGATGTCTTGCCATAATGGTATTCCATGAGATGACATCTTTGAGGCATTATGTGAAACAATTCATGTTCCTTGTCTATGCTTCCATGTCTACCTGGGCAGTTACACATGCCTTGTCTATGCTTCCACATTTCACATACATGTCTACCTGATAGTTATAGCCACAACATTTGACAAACTTCTATCCTTACAAAAATCCCCCTTCCACTATGCTTTGATGGATTTCCATACACTGCTCCCATTTTTGCACTTGAGTAGGGAGGGTACTTACAAAAGTTATGAAATGTGGCTTTGCACCTGCCAATTGCATTTTCTTGAAAGTTTCAATATCCTTTTTAATGATTCCATTTTGTGCATATCTTGCAATCATGAAATTCCATGAGATGACATCTCTTTAAGGCATTCTATCAAACACTTCATGTGCATTGTCTATTCTTCCATATGTTGCATACATGTCTACTAGATACCATTTCCAGCTCTAATATTTGACAAAAATCCTCTTTCCATTATGCTTTGATGGATGTCCATGTTCTGTTCCAAAGCTCCCATTTTGGCACAGGCAGGGAGGATGCTGGTAAAGGTTGTTCAATTTGGCTTTACAGCTGCCAATTGCATTTGCCATAATGGCATTCCATGAGATAACATCTCTGAGGCATTATGTCAAAAGTTCACGTGCCTTGTCTATTCTTCCATTTCTAACTGGGCAGTTACACATGCATTGTCTGATTCTATTTCTAACTAGGCAGTTAGACATCCCCTGTTTGTGCTTCATTTTTAACTAAGCAGTTACACATGCTTTGTCTATGCTTCCACATTTTGGATACATGTCTAGCTGGGCAATTATAGCCACAACATTTGAGAAAATTCTTGTATCCTTACAAAAATCTCCCTTCCACTATGCTTTGATGGATGTCCATACACCTGCTCCCATTTTGGCATAGGTAGGGAGGATACTATGTGAGATTAATTGTGCTAGAACTGAACTATGCTAAGATTAAATACATGCAAACACATTGTGGTTTTAGAAAACTTGTATGAGATCTTATATAAGTTGATACTCACATTGCTGCTCTTTTTTCAATTTAGTGCACAAGGCTTGCAAATTTTCATCTGCCACTCCCTCCTCTTTCAACTCATGCACTTCACCCTTAATGTTGATTGAATGAGCGTATAAAATGGAAAAAATAACATGTGAGAGTATATAACTGGAAGCCTATATA
This sequence comes from Sequoia sempervirens, assembly GCA_007258455.2. Lineage (NCBI taxonomy): Eukaryota > Viridiplantae > Streptophyta > Pinopsida > Cupressales > Cupressaceae > Sequoia > Sequoia sempervirens. The sequence continues at coordinate 19,114 of VDFB02129484.1, read as the reverse complement.
TAAAAGATAACTTGGAAAAAAAAAACACTTGCTGTCCATACATCTGCTCCCATTTTGGCACAGGTAGGAAGGATACTGACAAAGGTTGTGAAATGTGGCTTTACACCTGCCAATTGCATTTGCTTGAAAGTTTCAATAGCCTTTTTAATAAATCCATTTTCTGCATATGCTGAAATCATGGAATTCCATGAGATGACATCTCTTTGAGGCATTCTGTCTAACAGTTCACGTGCTTTGTCCATTCTTCCACATTTTGCATACATGTCTACCACAGCATTTCTAACTATAATATCTGACAAAAATCCTCTTTCCATTATGCTTTGATGGATGTCCATGCCCTGTTCCAAGTGCCTTGTCTGCTCTTCCACATTTTACATACATGTCTACCAGGTGAGTTGCAATCTGTTTTGTGAATATCCTGCAATCATGACATTCCATGAGAACACGTTACTTCGAGGCATTCTGTTTAACAATTCACATGCCTTGTCTATGCTTCTGCATATGCAATCATGGCAATCCATGAGACCACATTTCTTAGAGGTATTCTGTTAAACCGTTCACGGGGCCTTGTCTATCCTTCCACATTTTGCATACATGTCTACCAGGATAGCTGCAACAACAACATCTAACAAAAACCCTCGGCCAAAACCGTCTGTTCTTCACCCTTCAACGGATGTCCATACCCTGTTCCAAACGTCCCATTTCGCACAGGCAGGGAGGCTGCTGGCAAAGGTTTCAGAGTCTGGCAAAGTCTTTTTAAATAAATCCATTTTGTGTATATCCTGCAATCCTGGCATTCCATGAGATCACATTTCTTTAAGGAATCCCTGCGAACAGTTCACGTGCTGCGGCCCGTCAAAACCCTGCTTCCGCGAACAGCAACCTTGTAAACCGGGAACGGCGAACGGTAACGGCAGATGGATCCTTCCAAACGGTGGTCGCCAACGGGAACGGAAAAAACAAAAAAACACGAACGGGAAAGGCCTCTCGGCAAAGTTAAAATGGCATGGGAATGACCGGTTAAGAGGACCCCACGGCGTCCACACTAAGCAGATCAAAGCTTAGGGCATGTCTCCATGCAGCTGCTCTGCTTATTTTGGCTAGCAACCACTGCTTATTTTGATAAGCAACCACTGTTTAGCTGGTGGCCCCATGAACATTTTATTTTGCTGCTTATTTTTAAGCAGTCAACATAAATTTGAATTTATAATAGTTAATAATAATTTCTGCAATTAAAAATTCAAAAGAAAAAATAGAAAGAGATATTAAAAAAGAGGGAAAGAAATTAGTGGAGCCATGTGGCATCTTTGAAATTATGCAGTTGCTGCTTATTTCCAGCCCCCTTCTTTTTTCAACAGCTTATTTTCAATTCTTAAGCAGTGGCTGCTTAAAAAGATTCCAAATTATCCTTTCCTGGGATAATTTTTTTTTGCATGGGAACACTCCACTTGCTTAAACTGCTTAAATTTAAGCCAGTATGCTAAGCTTGTTTGCATGGGGCCGGGGTTAGTGTGTGACACTTAAGCGACCATATGAAAGGAGGGCACCATCTATCAAATCAATTAGGGGGAAAACATCCTATGATTAACAGGAGGATAAACCGTTTCAACATGAAAACCATTAAAAAAAAATAGAAACGATATAGATCGAAGGAGGAATCAGAACAGAAAGAGAGAGAACACAGTGACACAGTGCCAGCTGCATTCAAAGACCGCTAATCTTATTTTCACTTTGAATGGCACTTCCTTGGGCAGCAAAGCCGTTGGCCCGAGCGTAACTGATTTCCATTTCACTTTCAGTGTCTTGCTTTCCCTCTGCGGGACTTGATGTTGATTTCTTGCCAATGCTCTTCCAGTCTTTATTAATGGCCTACAAAATCAGCTGCATCGCTCCCAGTACACTTCCAACTCCATTCGGACCTGTTCAACACCCAGCAATTTAGTACCAAACCAATTTCTAGAAGATACTCAAACCACAGATACAAATATATCACTTACTGATACGAATAGATCGCTGCCGATAAGACCAAAAACAAACCACGACGTGCCGCACAGAAACACAAATAAAGGCATAAAGAAAGGCATATACTTCACATGTTAAAAAAATGAAACCATCAATCTCTGTTTTGTTTCTCGGCCTCCTCCACATCTTGATAATATAGATTGAAGGATGAATCGGAACCTGGTACGTCAAACATGCAAAAGACAAGTTGGGCAAATGAAGTAGGCGTAAGAGCTCTCGGCGTGGCGCGACACCCAAGTGAGCCTCATTATTTTCTCTCACGAGGTTTGGGCGAGAGAGTTTGAAACAGATGGTGCCCCCGCGGTCTGGAGAAATGAGAGAAGTTGCCGGTGTGAGAAAAAATAATGAGGCTTATTTGGGCGTCGTGGAACACAGAGATCCTGCAACTTCTTCATCACCCCAACTCGCCTTTTACATAATATCAACGCCATATTTTTTTCAACTTGGATGCTTCCTCGCCCGAATCCACCCCTTTCACTAATAAGATAGCAGATACAAACGCCTGCCGTAAACTTAAGAAGCTCACCGGCATGAATGAATGAATGAATGAATGAATGAATGAAAGATTTTAATGACGTCCACGAGACTAAACAGTCTATGGGACCAAGAAACAACTTAATTTTCTTTCATGCTCTTTTCTAAATCAGATCTCCTACTATTGATTTTGACTAGAAGACTAGCCGTCTGATTGATCTTATCCTCCTCGAATAACTGCTGCATATCGTCCATACACAAACTATTTGCATACTGTTTACGGATGTCTTCATAAGCTGTGCATTCCATGAAGAAGTGTCGCTCCGTCTCAACCACCCCCTTATCGCAGAATATGCAAGTTCTTTCTTCCCATGTTTCCTTAGGAGACTTCCATCTACCGGTCTCACATCTAAGATGATGCGATCCCGTCCTCAGTTGTGCAATTAACACCCTCGCTTTCCCTTTAATAGCAGCCCCTAAATACGTTTTTTCGCCATGATCCTTTGTCGGGTTAAACTCTTTGACGTAGTATGCTTTTTTTCGCCCAATCTGATTTGACCACATGGCAGTCCTAAATTTTTCCTTCACGTATTTTTTTATTTCACTATTGGTGCTAGGACACTCCTGTAATTTGATGTCCCACTTGTTCAGCCACTTGTTGTTCTGCTTCATCCAGGTTTTCTTTCTACGGTTTAGCGCCTCCTCCATAACCGCTTTGGGCCACCGGTGGTTGTCCATATTTTCAATCTTCTTTAGATAACTTATCAACCGAATTATCGCCGATGCCTCCAAGGGAAAAGCCCCCGCTTCAGCTAAAAGAATTTCATATGGGACCGTGGCCTTAACTTTGAGATTGCTTGTTATTAGGTGTTTTTGGATCCTTTCTATTTGTTTCCAGCTGCACTTTGACATATTGCTTCCCCACACTTCACACCCATAAAGTACAACTGGCGTGACAAGTAAACCAAAAAGAGTTTTCATGGTTTTCCAATCCCAAAGTTCAGCTTTCCTACATCTGTTTTGCAGCAAGAAAGAGGCTTTCCAACCTCCCTGTATCCTTTTCGATCTACAAGTCTCCCAGCTGAGCTTATGGTGAAAATCAACCCCAAGATACTTGTATTCTTTCACTATATCAAGCGGACTACCTTCAAAAAGAAAGATATGCTATTTTACTTTTCTATTCAAAGAGAAAATCATGATTTTGGTTTTGGTGGTGTTCACTTGCATCCCCACTTCCTGACAGAAGTGTTCTAGAGCTTTCAAATGTTCTCTTAACCCATGAGCTGTTTTTGAAATCAAAATAAGATCGTCAGCATATAGAAGTAATTTCACTACATAACCTGCCAATTGAATACCGTCCCCCCCATCCTTGCTCAACCAAGCTTCCAACTTATCAATGTAAAGCCCAAAAAGCGTGGGAGATAAAGGGCAGCCCTGCTTAACTCCAATGTCGCTGCCAAAACACTCTGACATACCCTCACTTGTTCTGATTTTAGCATTAACCTTCTCATATAACCTATGAACAGCAGCTCTGTACACATTAGGAATGCCTAATTCTTCCATCCTATTCCAAAGTTTATCCCTAGGCACCGTGTCAAAAGCTTTCTTGAAGTCAACGAAACAGCAATAAGCTTCCTCATGATCATCGTAATATTGTGTTTGTAGTTATGAAAATAAATGGAGGACAAGGTAGTGGGTAGGGGCTCTTTAACACCGTAATTCAATCAGCTCACGGTTACGTCACCGATTCGGCGGGGAAGACACAATAGCCTAGCTATTAATAGATACGAGTGACCAATCAAAACATGAGAAATCGACAAAAAAGACATAAATATTAGAAACTTGCTCAAATGAATGGTGGACGTCGTCTCCCGTACACAAAAATGCTTTTTTTTAGGACATGACAGAGCCATTGACGAGTTTCGTAGAGCAGCTTTTTCTCTACTCCACCGCAAGACACGCCAAGGAAAACGCCGATCACGCCTAACCAGAATTGTGTAAAGTACACAAATAGCTCTTTTACAGGACGGGGTGCATGATAGAGCCACCGACGACTTTTGTAAAGCCGATTGTTGAAGATCAGAATTATCTAAAGGGGCTCAATTAACTCTTGCACATGACGATGTCGCACACCAAGCTCTGGCTAATGAATTGAATTGAATAGAGTATGAATAACTTTTAATCTTGACGAGGTCAAAAATAGTCTATGGAACAGTCAGTCAGATTAATGAAGCTTTCTACCTTTCATTACTTCTCTAGTTAAAGGAGATAATGAGTTATAATGTTTCTTCAATAAATAAATTGAGTAGAACAACATCAACCAAATATTAGCATAGTTGGTCTTGATGTCTTTATAGGTATGACAATAAAAAATAAAATGTTTTATAAAATTTCACTACCCTAGAAAAGCAAGACATAAATTCTCTCTTCCCAAGCTTCTTTTGACTTTTTCCAACTTTCGGTGTCACATCGAAGTTGATGTGAGTCAGTTCTTAATTGAGTAATTAAAATCTTTGCTCTCCAAGGGATATTTGCCCCTATGGATATTTTTTGTCAATGATCACATGTAGGGTTAAATTCCTAAAGGTTATACTTCTTCCTTCTCCCTAGAAATCTTCCCCACATGACCTTATGAAATTTCTCTATGACAAATGCTTTGATATCTTTCTTGTCACTAGGACAAGCATTCAAATAAATATTCCATTTGATCATCCACTTGCTATTTTGATTCGCCCATGACTTCTTTTGTTTACTTAGCACCTCATTGAAGACAACTTTAAGCTATTTGCTTGCTTCCATCTAATCAATTCTTTTGAGACGAACCATAGTAGTGGCTTCCATTGCAATAGCTTGTTTCAACTAGTAAAATCTCATAAAGTATCCACTTTTATCCTGAACTTATTGTTGATCATGTTCTTTTGAATTTTCTATATTTGCTTCCACTTTGTCTTGAATGTGTTTCTTGTGCAAAGCTCACAGCCATAAAGCACCATCTAAATAACTAAAAAAAAAAGTCTGAATAGTTTTCCAATCCCATAACTCTACCTCTCTACATTTTTTTTGGAGAAAAAATAAAGCTTTTAAACCCCCAAAAGTTTCGTTCTTTCTATAAGTCTCCCAACTAAGCATATTGTTGAGCTTAATCTTGAGATACTTGTGTTCATTTACCTCCTCAAGAGAATTTTATTCAAAGTAAAAATTGTTTTGGATCTGTATCCTTTTGTTGGAGAAAATCATGATTGCATTCTTATTAGTATTGACTTACATATCAACAACCCTACAAAAGTACTCAAGGGAAAAAAGGTGCTCATATAACCCATGAGTAGATTTGGAAACTAGAATAAGGTCAAGTACATATAAAAGAAGTTCTATCACATATTCACCTAGTTGAACCCCATCACAACCATTTAAATTCAATCATTCTTCAAATTTTTTGATGTAAAGGCCAAAAAGAGTGGAGGAAAGAGAGAACCCTTGCTTGACTCCAATATCACTCCTCAAAATTTACGAGATATCTATTTATGTTTTGGTTTTGACAATAAATTATTCATAGAGCTAACGAACAACCACTCTAAAATGCATTCGAATACCAACCTTCACCATCTCACACCATAGTTTTTCTTTGGCGATCATGTCAAAGACCTTGCGAAAGTCAACAAAATAACATTAGGCTTCTTCATTTTCATACCAAACATTTTTAATGATGTATCTCAAAGTAGCTCCATGATCTAGCATAAAATAATTGAGCATGCAACCTATCTACACTTTTACTCTCTTTTCCTTCTCCTTTTCCCACTTGCTAATTCTACTTTCAAGCAATGCTACAAAATATTTGTTCAAACAAAGGATTGACCAATGGTCTTATAGTTGGAAGGATTATTAGAATCACCACTCTTAAAAAGAGGTATCACTTGTAGGAGTTGAAAATTAGCACACCCCAAGATCACCTACAAACCAAAATATAACCTTGCACAAGAGAGTATGGCAAGATAATATCTTTCTTGATATGGTATGATTATAAATGTACAATATCCTTGCTTAAATAGACAAGGTGAGGGATATGATTAAACAAGATCATGGCATCTGTCTTAATCCTATAACATGAGACGACTAAACAAATATTAAAAGAATTAGGACACGAGAAGTAAATGACATAAGATAAGATAATATCTAAATGACAACTAAGACTTCTAGAAATATTCTTAGGACCTAAGTAAACTTAACATGTGAATAGGACCTACTAGTGAACTAGATAGGTAAAATACCATATATTCACACCAACACCCCTCTTAAGTGCAACCTAGGGAGGAACACACCAATAAAAAGATGCAAAATATGGGTCTCTACTATGAGGCTATATTAGCTAACCATTTACAAATGATCTCTCACAAATGGAGTAAAGGAGGAAAACTACATGAGAAAAAACCCTCTCCAAAAGAGAGAATGCAAGAAAATTATCATGTAAAAGTGATGAAAGGAGGACTCATCAATACAAACCAAGGAATACATTCATCACAAATATACAATCAATAGTCCCCCATAAAAGGGAAAGAGAGAGACAATATATCCCCCCACAATGTATAATCTCTTATGTAAAAAAGGTAAGTTCTTGAAAAAAAAACATGATCCAAAGTTGATAAAAAAATTGTCTTTCTTTCAAAAGGAAAAACCTAGTATAGATATAGGAATGCTTTCTATTCTGAATAGGAAAACTGATACAAAGTGTGGCAACAGAAAAATTATCCATTTTTCACTTGATTTGGGAATGATTAATGTTAAAATAAACCTAATGTTGCCTTGATCTAGTGTTGTAATGTGTTTTACACATTCAGATTGGGTTTAGTGTCCTTTTAAGATAAATTGACCTAAATTTTCCTTAATTTAATGTTGTAAATTGTATTTATATGCACCTTCACATTAAGTTTAGGACCCTTGTGAACTAAATAAACTTAATTATGCCTTATTGCAGGTGTTGTAAAGTGTATCCTAACACTTTCACACTAATCTAGGGTTTCATTAAATAATTGGGCTTCTTCATGCCTTACCTAGCCTTATTTTGCATCCTCAAGCCTTAATTAATCCATCTTTGTAAGGATAATCCTGATGTAAACCAACATCCAATCATAATTCGGGTGTTTTTTTAGGTTATATAACCCAGATTTAGTGATTTGGGACTCATACACCACTTGTGGGATATGAGTCTCACCTAAGTTTTAGGGCCTCGATCCTAATTTTGCATCATTCTAAGAATTTTTGAAAAATGTGTCCCATAGTTAATCCTAATGGGACTTATACACCACTTGTGGCATATGAGTTCCATGTGGCCCAAAATCAAATTTAATTCAAATTCTTGGTGGGATTTTATCCTTCTAGATCTGATGTCAGCATGTAGTGTTGTAATTTCGAGAAATTTGGCATAAATAAATATAAATACAAGGTTATTGAACTCATTTTCACCTAATACTTTCAAGAGAGCATTCCTAATAGCAAGTTTATGATTACAAGAGTTTACAAGAATTCACAAGAGCGTCAAGATAGTTTACAAGAGAATTTCTAAAGCATTCAAGGGCAAATTTCTTCATCAATTGTTGTAGCAATTCAAGATCCATCATCAAGTCAAGATCATTAAGCATCAATCATGTTGTTGAGCTAGTGTTGTGATGTAGCATTGTAGATCCATTTGCAAGCATAGTTTCATATCCATATTCAAAGTCAAGATCCACATCCTTTATGGCCACTTCATGTTATATTGATAATTTGCAAGACATAATTCAAGGTATCATTGTTCATGTTTCATGTTTCATGTTCTTATTTCATTATCTCATCATTTTGTTTAATTACCTAAATGGGGTTTGACCTAGGCAAACCCCTATTCACTAACAAATCAACAATTTTTTCTCTCTACATGTGTAATTGCAAATCTAGGTGTCTTAGAGCTTGATGATACTTTGAAGATTAGGCTACAAGGTTGAAGAAAGTCATCAAGTTATCACAAGGTTGTCATCTTTACTAAAAGTCACCTACAGGTTGCAAATAAGGGTTTCAGACCCGGAAACAAAGTGTGGAAGGAAGACTAGAGTTTGGAGAACATATTCAAGCCTTAACCCTCTTAAAAGGTTGAGTGGGACTGATACACCACTTGTGGCGTATGAGTCCTAGTACAAGGATGCTTCTAAATTTTAGTGGATTCAGGTCATACACTGTCAGATTCTATTTTTGGCACAGAAACCCTAGTTTGGGACTAAATCACCCAGATTGGGATATGTTGAATATTTTTTGACCTCATCACTCTTCTAGGTGCACCTTTGTTCAATTCTAGTTTGATATTATGTATTTTAGTTCCATTTCCTAGGTCATCTAGTTAGGTTTTGCATGGTATTTTGCATGATTCATTCATCTATTGTCTTTCCAAGCCTTATCTTGGTATTGAACCCCTCTTTAGTTTCTAATTAGGCCCTAGGACACCCTATTAGAAGATCTCTTTCTCCTACTTCATCCTTGGATTGAGATCTCTAGGGTTTCCTTGAATGAGAGAGGGAGGAAGATTGTTGTTCTATGTCCTAAACCATAAGCAACGATAATTTTTTATCATTCATTTTGGTGAACTTGAGTTTAGAACATCTTAATCTTGATTTGGAGAACATCATCATCCTAGATTTATCTTGCATTAACATTGCATTAGGGTTTGCATTAGTTAAGTGGAATTCTAGGGTTTTTATATTTTGTATTAGTAAAAATGCATATAGGTTACAATTTTGCATCTTGCATCATTAAATTTCATCTAAAAACTATAACTGCACTTAGCCTAAACATCATCCTAACGAGAAAACATAACACTCACTCAAATTTTTTGAAAACGGTCCAAAAACCCTAATTTGGGACTCATACGCCCCTCTAGGTGATTTAGTTCCAATATAGTTTATTTTTCCCACTTTCTGGGATTTCTGTGTTTTTTATTTTTCATCATTTGAACCCTTGGAAAACCTTGACTAGGACTCATACGCCCCTATGGGAAAATTAGTCCCATATCAACCTAAAAAATGCCTTTTACAGCACTGAAAACCTAATTTTTGCACTTTTGTTTGCTAGCATTTGTTATCTATTCTAGTTAGTTGAGTTTTGGTTACATGGATTTCACTAGATCTAGCTTAAATTGTTTCATTTAATGTATTTCTTAATTCCAAATTTGCATTTACAACATTTCATTTTCAGATTATTGCATAGTGTAATCAATAAATTGCCTTGTTTGAAATCTGAAAATTGCATTTACACATTTCATTCTAGGTTTTTTCATTGCATTTTAAGTCTCTTTCCATTTTAATTTTTCATAGATTACTTTTCACAAATATTGGTAGATATATTTTCCAAGTTTGCAAAGAAAAAGTTAGTCAATAAGCATATTAGTCATTCATTCAATACATTTCCTAGTTATGAGAGTCTTTTAGTGGAAGAGAGCGAAAATGTTGATGCTTTCCTTGAATCTACACCCCCTCTTATATCTTCTATTTGTAGGAATGATGTGATAGAGGAAGATGCAAGCATAGATAACCATGATGATCATAGTTTTTCTTCTCCTGATACCTCTCCTATTAGTGATGAAGGTATGTTGGTGAAAGAATATGCAATTGTTGAGAATTATGAAAGTCTTGCTTGTCCCTCTCTTTCTACCCCTTCGGAAGATATTTTAGCACAAGAGAATGAGATCATAGACACATTTCTAAACACCACCTTACCTAATTGTACCATATAAAAAAGTATTTCTTTCTTGATTTGGGAATAATTGATGATAAATTGGACTTAATAAGGACTTGATTTAGTGATGTGAGTTGTTTTTCACATCCACACTAGGTCTTGGACCCTTGCAAACTAAATAAAATGCATTTAACAATGTCTTGTAAAGGTGTTGTAAAAGTATTTCATGCTTTTCTAGACCTAATGAACCCAACATTCCCTAATTCAAACTTATAAATGTTTTTTCACATCAATCTAGAAGTCTTGTAAATTCAATATAATTCTAATCTAGTGTTGTAATGTGTTTTGCACATTCACATTGGATGTTGTGCCTTTCTAGGCTATGTGGACCTCATTTTAATGTTGTAAAGTATATTTAATCACACTTTCACATTGGATTCTATGTACCAAGCCCTAATTGGCCTTTACATCATCATTAATAAGCCCCTATGACCCCATATTGTGCATCCTAAGGCCTAATTTGATCAAATACCTGATGAAATTAACATATTAAGAACCATAATTCCTCATTCCCCAACAACCTAGCTGGAAAATGGACCCCTCTACGACTAATTTTCCATCTGTAGTGAATGAGTCCCTATGAGGTGGTACTGATTCACCCAAGGTGGTGAATTAGTCCCATTTGGGTCCTTTTTGAGTTTTGAGCATGAAAACTCAAATTTAATTTTTATTATTCTTTCATGTCAGTCTTAGGGATCCAATTAATAGAAAAATAAGGTGAACTACCTATAAATATAAGTCTCTAAACCCTAAATCATAACCATTCTTCATTATTCATCCATCATTCTTACATCTCAAGTCAAGAAAGCTAGGGTTTCATCATTTCATCATTAAGATAGCATTTTTCAAACATTCAAGGGAAGATTCTTCATATTGTTGTAGCAATCCAAGATCTATCATCATGGAAAGGTACAAATTCCTTCATTTCATGTTTATCCTTCATATTATTTCTTCATTTGGTTTAATTACCTAAAAGGGGATTGACCAAGGAAAACCCTCATGCCCTAACATTCAACATTTCTCCTTCTCTTCTTGTGTGTTTGCAAGTTTAGGCATCTTGAAGACTTGTAAATCATTAAAGAATATATTGAAGACTTGTTGAAGATATCTTCTTATTAAACAAGGAAAAATATCACTTTTCATGCCGAAAATCAGACTTTTGAAGGCAGACACCTATCAGGAACTGAAGTACAGACCAAGGGCTTTAGTTTCCACTATTGGATTTTTAGAAATTTGAAAGTGAATTAATTTTCCATTAGTGGTGATTGAGTCCCATTTCTAGGCTTGAAAATAGGTTTTATGTAGTTTTGGATACCCATTTGTCCAAAATGGGCTCCAGAACAATTTCCTAAATCTAGGACTAATTCGCCCAGAATGCCGAATGAGTCCCTATAAGCCAAATTTTTAGCATCAACAACATTTCAAAAGTCATTTCCAGTTTACAACAAGATCTCAGGTGCACACATTTAGTTTTACAACTTTCTATTTTTTTTACTTGCATTTCCATTCATCTTTCTAGGTGTTTTTGCATATCACAATGTGTTTTCAAACATCTTGCATTTCTTAGTTTTGCATGCCAAATCAATCTATTTTATTAGTTCTTTACATTTATATCATCTCACCTAGGCACATTTCATTCATATTTCCATTATACTTGCATTAATTTGAGTGAACCACCTAGATTTTTGGCCTATCTCTCTCCATTTAGGTGAAAAACCCTACGAGTGTAAGAGAGCCATAGAAGCCAAAAATCTATGGTTCATTTTGGTGAACCCAACTTTAGAATACTTTTCTTTTCTGATTTGGAGTCCTTCACCATACATCTAGCTTAGCATTGACCTTGCATTAAGGTTTGCATGGATTAATTTGCATGCTAGGTTTCAAATTTTGCATTCTCATCTTAGGTCTTCACCTTACAGCTTAGAAAACATCAAAATCACTCAGAAATTTCTAAAAAATTTGAAAAAAAAATTCCCATTGGGACTCATTTTCCACCTTGGGCGAATCAGTCCTTTTTCACACCCAAAACTACCTTTTACAAAACTACAAACCCTATTTTTAAGCTTTTGTTTGGTGCCATTACCTAGCTATATCAGTTGGCTGAGTTTTTGTAACATACATTTCATTAAATTTAGCTTAACTGATCTTGTTTTCTTCATGGTTTCAATTTCAAATTTGCATTCGCATATTATCACATAACATAATCAATCAATTATCACCTAAAAATTACATTTCATTTCATTCTTTTACATTTCATTTTGAGTTAGCATAAATTGTTATTTCAAAATGTTAGTTTCAATCTTCTCCAAATTTTCCAAGAAAAAGTTAGTCAATAGGTATGATCGCCATTCATTCAATGCATGTCCTAGTTATGAGAGTCTCTTAGCACAAGAGAATGACAATGTTAATGCTTTCCTTCAACAAACACCTCATACTATCTCTCCTATTTATGTGGATGATGTGATAGAATAAAATACAAACATAGGTACTCATTATGATCTTAATTGTGCTTCTCCCAATACCTCTCCTTTTAGTGATGAAGGTATCTTGGAAAAAGAAGATACAATCGTTGAGAATCATGAGGATCTTATTTGTTCTTCTCATTATCCCCTTTGGGAAGATATTTTAGCACAAGAGAAAGAAATCATACACCTTTAACATCACCTTACCTAAAGGTGCTGCCACAATAATGGGTTACACTTTTGGGACATCCGATTTTTGCCCGAAATCACATATTTTTAGAAAATACAATGATTTATGACTTTAAAGGTTCCATTTAAATTATTTTAATTAAAGAGGGATTGATCAAACCCCCTTGGATAGAACCTTGTTAGATTTAAACCATACCTATAATCGAGTCTCCTCTACACCTATCAAAATGCTGATAAAAAACCACTTTTGATTTACCTTTTGGTGATCAAATGAATTCATTTAAAATTTATGTTTTGTAAGTCTGTAGCCCTTATTATAAGCTTCCTAAAAAGTATAATGTTAAATATGTTTAATTTGATTATTATATTTATTTTTTATTTTTCTTGTGAATGTAGGGTTTTCAATGAACATCAAGTTCTTTATTTCACACATAGAAAAAATAGAAAAATAGAGAAAAAATTCTAAAAATAAATGTGCCCTAGGTATTGATGTCCTTATTCCAAAAAAAAAGAATAAGTTAATTCAAATGAATACAAAAAAAGTTATGGCCAAAGTACACCTCTATCAAATTATAATTACGCTGACTTGGAAAATTAATTAAAAAAATATATAACAAAAAATTATGAAAAAATATCCATCCCTAGATATTGGTGTGAAAAAATTTGTATTTTAAAAATAGAATTGTATCCTATCTATAAAAAAAGTTATGTGGCCGAAGTAAACATCACTTTTTAAAAATGCTAATTAGTAGAAAAAATAAGTTATTAAAAATTACATAAAATGATTCACAATTTATTTTTTAATTTTTTTAAAAAAATATAATTAGAATCTACACAAAATATCTAACAAATAACTAGTTTGATTCATCTTCAAAACCTTAATGGTTTAGCTGCTATAGGTGTAAGAAAGTGAATGTCTAGTGAAAAATCTTGATTTTAATGTCAAGTTTGGCCAAAAACTGTAACCCATTATTGTGGGATCACCCAATATCCATTCTTCTTTGGATTGTGAGAATGATTTCAAGGAAGATAAGATTATAAACGATGAGGATATGTTGGTCTACAACAACCCTCTTTATGAACCTTCCCCTACCTATCCTATTTTTTAAGACATTAGGGAACAAAGGAATGAAGTCATAAATGATCATGATAATCATACTTGTTCTTCTCCTAGTATCTCCCCTAGTTGTAAGGAAGATGATTTGATGTTAAAAAACACAACCAATGTGAGTCATGAGAATATTAGTTGTTCCCTTTCACCTAAGAAAAACCTTATTGAGCAAAACAATTCAACCATTGATCATTCCCCTACTTGCAATGAAGTTGTTTTAGAAGAACCAATCCTTGAATGTCAAGAACATTTGGTTTGTTGTTCTCCTAAATACTGTCCTCCTAGGGAGAATATCATGGTGTTAGAACAAAGAAACAATAATAATGTGTCTTCCTTCAATAAAAAGGTGATTCTAGATTTCCCTTTATTAGAGATACATCAAACCAAGAGTGCTGAGGTTATGAATGCAAAAGTGTCCATTAGATCCCCCTCGATCAATGGACCTCATACATACCCCGTAGGACATCCTAACAACCATCTAATTCTCTACCCACCTTCACACAAACAAAAAACTCAAAATAAACTTGAACTTGTCCTTTAACCTCCTACAAACAATGTTTCACAACTACTAAGTCATAATACCGTTGCTCATACATATAACACTTGAAATAATCCACAACCACCACAACAACCCCTCTCAACATCATTACCTTTGCCTAATCCCATTTTTCCCAGAGATCCTCGATTAAATTCACAACTGAGGGAATATAATCTTGTTGAACAACTTAAGAATACTCCTACAAAAATATCCCTATGGGATTTAATTCAAAATTCACCAAAATATCACACCATGCTTCAAACAGCCTTACAACAAGTTCATGTCCCTTCTAATGTGCAACCACATGATATAGTAGCTTTAATTCAAGGATTGATTGCTAACATTGTTTTCCACCAAAGTGAACCCCCCCCTTTGGAAGTGGAAAAACAAAATGTTGCTTTCCTAATAATATCTCAAGACAAATGAATAGGGATAAAGAAAACCCTTGTTGACAATGGCTCAACCATTAATTCATGTAGTATAAATATTTTGGATAGACTTCATGTGGATAAACTAGAAATTCAACCTGATTCCTTGACTATCCATGGATTTGACAATGTAGGAAAACAACCCCTTGGTGTGATCACTTTGCCTCTTATAGTTGGGAAGGTTACATTGGATACACCAATCCATGTTATTCCTAACAATCTTCCTTATAATCTCATTTTAGGCCGACCATGGATTCATGCAATGAATGGCGTGCCTTCTACTCATCATCGTAAAATGAAATACATTTACAACAAAAAAGTGCACATACTTGACATTGAACCCAACCTAAATAGTTGTTTGAACATTGAGAAAAGCAAAGAGAATCATTCGAACACAGTGTCACCAACTACACAAGTAGAACCTATTCAACAAAAAGATAAACAACATATTGAACAAGTTACAAAGCTATTAGAAGATGATTGAGGTTCCCTTGATTTCAAACATGACTTCATGGGAAAATACAAAATCATCAACAAAGATTCAAATAAGGGAAAATAAACAACGATAATGTCCACACAAAATTTGGATGACCTTTCAAAAGCATCTACCTCAACCACTTTAGACAACGAAACAAACTACACAAAAACCTTTGACGAGCACAATAATGAAAAACCCTTCGATTCGAAAGCAATGAAAGAGCATTATGGAAAAGGGTATGAGCTTATGAAACAACTTGGCTATAGTGGAAAAGGATGTGGTGCTAATGAAAAAGGTATCTACAACCTTATAGACCCTATCACATAACAAATCACTCATGGTCTTGGTTATTGTCCTTTGATAGAAATCACCAAGCCTTCACTCAACATCAACACTCTCACACAACATTCTTCTAACTCAAATTTAACTATAAAGCATCCTGAACTGATAGACACTAGTGGTCTTCACTATTCTCCTTTGCAAACAATCAAACAAACAACTACACATTCGCTTAATGTCAATGTCATTTTGCAAAACAATAGTGATTTGCATTCAATAGATTTTCCCTCCTCCTATAAGAGAGAAAAAAATATTCAATCTAAAGAACCTTGCATAGGTATGAAATGCTGTAATAAGCAAGACATCTCTTTGCCACCAACAACAAAAACTACTTCTCCCCTTGATCAAGAGGGTATCTTATCGAGACTCATCCAAGATCACTTGATATCCATTCCTCCATGAACTCGAAAGAAATGTTACTACAAGAATTCATTTTTCACATATCATAGAGTTCATGGTCATTCCACTAATGAATGTAAGGCTTTGAGTTGTAAAATACAAAATCTTAAGGAGTTTGGTGTTCTTCCTAATGTGGGGGCACCTCATTCCTCTAATTGATATTGATTTTCACTGTAGCATGCATTTCATCCATCATTTCAGTTCACCCTTGTCATGCACTAAGTGGCAGAAAGGGGTTATGTATCCTTGATCTCATATGTCACTTATAGTTTCCTCCTTTGGCTAGTCGTTAACCTTTCATGAACATATAAGAGCAAGCTTGGGATGTGGACAATGTGCCTTACATTGGCTCGCATGTGACATACTCCCCTTATTCATGACGTAGCCTAGTGGAAACATATGAATTGGCATATGTAGGGATTTCCAACTAAGCTCTCATGTCCTCTTCTTCTACTTTAAAGCAATTGCTCATAGTAATCGTGTTAACAACCGCTTTAAAGTTGGGGCATACATCGCCACTCACATTTCATTGTGCGATTTTCTTTTTCTTGAGATCCCCTCTCTTGGACACATTTGGCACAATGTTCCCCAGGATGAGACCTTGCACTTGTCCTCTCTTGGAAATAAGATCAGAATGTTTGCACTTATCTTCTCTTAGAGACATTAAGCATGATGTTCCCTAACATGAGACATTGCACGAATTAAGAAAGATCCCTTTGAACATTCCTTACACCATTTACAATGTCTATGAGTGTCAAGCATATGAAGTTTTGCTTACCTCATAGAGCTCGAAGAGCATTCTTTTTTGGCACCTTATTAAAGTTATCGGGAGGTATAACTTTGGTATGGTTGAGCAAGAAGCCCATTACGAGGAATGAATTTCCTTATAGCCACCTATGTGTGTGTGAGCACATATCAGTTGCATGTGTCTGACCTTTTAGGACTTCTTACTCGGCGAATAGCCAAGAGTTCTATCACCTTGAGTGAGTATGCATTTTTGGACAAACAACCTAGATTTGATCCACAACATGTTGGACAAATAGTCAAACCTTGATCCACCTTTTTATTTTTTCCCTTCTCTTCCTTCTAGCCATTGCATGATTGTGTATCTTGTTTTGTTACAAATCATTCACCCTTGTGCATGTCCTTTTGCACTCATGTGTTGGTTTGACTTAGGTCTTCGATCCTGGGGGCTTGATCACTTCCTTCATCCTTTCCATCCTAGACCATCCACATTAGTATGATTGGACCTCTCTTGAATGTTAGATACTTTAGTGTGAGTTTGAAGCAAGTTCATCCTCTCACTAAAGTGGGGGCTAAATATACCATAGAAAAAAGTATTTCTTGCTTTATTTGGGAATAATTGATGATAAATTGGACTTAATAAGGCCTTGATTTGGTGTTGTGAGGTGTTTTTCACATGCACACTAGGTCTTGGACCCTTGCAAACTGAATAAAATGCATTTAACAATGTCTTGTAAAGGTGTTGTAAAGTATTGTAAAAGACTTTCACGCTTTTCTAGACCTAATGAACCAATCTTCCCCTAATTCAAAATTATAAAATTCATCTTCACATCAATCTAGAAGGCTTGTAAATTAAACATAATTCTAATCTAGTGTTGTAATGTGTCTTGCACATTCACATTGGAGATTGTGCCTTTCTAGGCTATGTGGACCTCATTTTAATGTTGTAAGTGTATTTAGTCACACTTTCACATTGAATTATGTGTCCCAAGCCCTAATTGGCCTTTACATAATCATTAATAGGCCCCTATGACCCCATATTGTACATCTTGGGGCATAATTTGATCAAATACCTGATGAAATCAACATAAGAACTCAAATTCCCCATTCCCCAACAACCCAGCTGGCAAATGGACCCCTCTGGGACTAATTCACCATTTGTACTGAATGAGTCCTTGCCAGGTGGGACTGGCTCGCCCAAGGTGGCGAATTAGTCCCATTTGGCTCATTTTTGAGTTTTGAGCAGGAAAAACTCAAATTTAAGTTTATTATTCTTTCATGTCAACCTTAGGGATCCAATTAATGGTAAAATAAGGAGAATTTCCTATAAATACAAGTCTCTAAACCCTAAATCATAACCATTCTTCATTATTCATCCATCATTCTTACATATCAAGTCAAGAAAGCTAGGGTTTCATCATTTCAAGTCATTAAGATAGCAGTTTTTAGACGTTCAAGGGAAAATTCTTCTTATTGTTGCAGCGATCCAACATCTATCATCATGGAAAGGTATAAAGTCCTTCATTTCATGCATATTATTTCTTCATTTGAATTACCTAAAAGGAGTTTGACCAAGGCAAACCCCCATGCCCTAACATTCAACATTTCTCCTTCTCTTCTTGTGTGTTTGCAGATTTAGGAATCTTGAATACTTGTAAATCATTGAAGAATAGGTTGAATACTTGTTGAAAACATCTTCTTATTGACCAAGGAAAAATATCACTTTTAGTTTTGGAAATCAGACTTTCGAAGGTGAACACCTATCAGGAATCAAAGTATAGATTGAGGGCTTCAATTTCCACTTTTGTATTTTCATAAATTTGAAAGTGCATTGATTCACCATTAGTGGCGAATTAGTCCCATTGCCAAGCCTAAAATAGGTTTTATGCAGTTTTGGATACCCATTTTTCCAAAACAGGCTCTAGAATAGTTTCTTAGATCTAGGACTAATTCATCCAGAATGGTGAATGAGTCCCTGTAAGCCAAATTTCCAACATCAGCAACATTTCAAAAGTCATTCCTAGTCTATAGCAAGATCTCAGGTGCACACATTTAGTTTTATAGCTTTTTGTTTTGTTTTACTTGCATTTTCATTCATCTTTCTAGGTGTTTTTGCATATCACAATGTGTTTTAAAACATCACGCATTTCTTACTTTTGCATGACAAACCAATCTATT
>VDFB02129483.1:0-19994 GCA_007258455.2 Sequoia sempervirens | reverse complement strand
CCCAGAAAACCTGTTGGAAATGAAGAATTGAGGGAATAAATGAGTCAATGGTTAATGATTGTGCATCACATGACTGATTTGAATGATTTTAAAGGCATATCATGCTATTTATTAAGTAATGATGATGATTGAATGACTCTTGGATGCTTATTATGCTTTCATTGCTAAATTCCGCCTGGCTTGGAATTTCTTGAAATTCCCTTCTGGTATGAATTCCGCGAAGGGGTGAAAATCCTGAACTTTGAAGAAAGTGTGCTTTGATGATATTTTAGTGGGATTTTGATTGTTGTTTGGATTT
This sequence comes from Sequoia sempervirens, assembly GCA_007258455.2. Classification (NCBI taxonomy): domain Eukaryota; kingdom Viridiplantae; phylum Streptophyta; class Pinopsida; order Cupressales; family Cupressaceae; genus Sequoia; species Sequoia sempervirens. The sequence continues at coordinate 19,696 of VDFB02129483.1, read as the reverse complement.
ATTTGAATTATGAACATATTATTTGTGATGGACTAACCTATACTATCATGTTATAATGAATATTTATTGTGATCTTTTGTTGAATGCAGGTTGAATCCAACAAGGCAATTGCCAGCAAATTCAAGGGAAAACAAATGGATGTTGATGCTGAGGGAGCTTCGGTCTCAAAGGCTGAAAGAGTTAAGTTGGACATGAAAAGAAAGATCCCTGAGAGCAAGTTGGATTCCATTTGGTCAGAGGTAATAGACACCAATGTTGGGAAATGGGACTATGAGGAGTTTAAAGCAAGAATGGCAGTGAAGGATCCTCCCTTGTTAGCAAGCAGATTGGTGAGCTCTAGGTTGGCTCATGTGGCTAGCTTCCCACCTACAGTGCAATGCTACGAGCTAGTCTTGGAATGTTCCAGAAACTATGATCCTGATACATAGAGAATAATTGGTCCACAAGGCAAGGAGCTTGCCAATTTCTCTCCTGTCTTAGTGGCCCAGACATTTGATATTCCAAATAGATCTCATGTGGTGGGTTTTGATCTTGACATAGCCAAGAAGTACTATGCAGATGATACAAAAAAGGTTTTTCAAGTTATTAATTCTTGAATGGAAAAGCCTAAGCCACACATCTCCAAGTTTCCTAAGCAGCTGTTTAGAGCCAAGTTCAAATTAGAATACTATGATGCAATCACTCTCCTTAGCAAAGTGGTGGGTTTGAAAACTGCAGGGATATTTGAAAGTTGGATGTTTTACATCATAGTAAGAATGTAGAAAAATGTAGACTATCATTGTCCAGGTATCATTAGTGCCATGATCCATGAATAATTATGCAATGTTTGCTAGACCAAGAGCTTCACAATGACATCTTACTTGGTCTATGCCTTGGAGAGATTTCATCCATATAAGGGGTTGAGTACATGAGGGATCTTTGGCCAGGATGTTATCTATGAGGTCTATCCCCAACTACATTTGGGAAATTCAAGCTACAAAAGGGTGAATGATGCATTCACTATTTATATCACAAGATTGCTACAAGGAGCAGAGCATGTGAGGATCTCTTATGCAACCAAGGAATTGATATAGAGGTATGGAGCATGGTTTATTCAGTTTCCCACCTTTTGATATGTTAGGATTGATGGTTTCCAAAGGGATCCTTACAGATTTCCAAGATACCCAACATACCACATCATAATTTTGGAGGTTACCAAGAAAATCTCTACTTTTGATGATATTTTGAAGAAATACATGCATAAAATTGGCTTGGGAGGTGACTTTCCATTGAGGATAGGAGTCAATGAGGCTTGCCCTTATTTAATTACAACACACTCCTCCAAGGAAGAAATGAGCACTCTAGGTTTGGAATTCCACTCCAAAAGGCCTAGATTTGATAGGATAGGAGGAGCTCAAAAGAAAGCTAGCAGGGACTTCAGACATAAAGATGACATTGAAGATTATTGGGCAAACTGAAAAGATGAATTTGAAGTCCTGAGGAAGAAGTTTTGAAGATTTCCTACCCACCTAATCAGGCTATACAACATCAAGGCCATTCTTGATCAACTTGATGATGATGGAGAGTTGATACAAAACCATGATTATGAGCCTGTCAAAGATAAGCTGGTAGGATAAATTGACTGCTAGAAGAAGAGAAGACAGAGTTAGAGCAAATAAATGCTCCTATGATCAAATATACTAAATTGTGGATCAAGCATAAGATATGGGAACTAGACAATGAAGGAAAGAAATATACATATGACTTGATGGGAAGTCTAGAGTCCCAATCCACCTTTGAAGAAGATGAGCAAGATCCAAAAGGAAAGGAAAAGGTGGGTTCTCCCTTCAAGATCAAAATCAAAGGTGCCTAGGAAGAGGATGAAAAAGAAAAGAAGAGGAAACCTAGTGCTAAAAGGAGGAAGACTTCCTTGAAGGAGAAAACACCTGCTCAAGAGGAAGAGCATGAGGAAGAAGAGGAAAAAGATAATGCCACTATACCTAAGAGGAGAAGAATAGCTAGAACTTCAAGAAAGCATAGTGAGCAGCCTAAGGGACAAGGAAAGGAGGACATAGGACCACAGGTGGTAGATGTGGAGAGCTTTGGAGAAAAGATACAAGTTTATACTTGGAAGGCCAAAACTCCCTCTCCAAAGGAAATTCTGATAAAAGAAGGTTTCCCTGCAATTCCCTCTGCTTCACAACAAGAGGAAACTTCTACCCTTCCTTCGACTCAAGAGTTACATGATGAAGAAAAGGAGATGACAAATAGTGTTGGTGATGATATCCATCAAAGTGAGGAAATATAAGAATTTAAGGATGGATACCTCCACAGTGAAGAAGTGGAAATGGGTAATATTTTGCAGTCTTCTTTAGTATTTTATGAGGACTCACAAGTCAGGGAAGAAGAAGAGAAATCCATGGAAGAAGAAAAAGTACATGAAAGGAATCCCTCTCCTATTCAAGTTATGATAAAGAAATTAGATCAAGAGGAGAGTCAGAAGCCAGAAGATAATAAGGAGAAAGATGAAGGAGAAAGAAAAAGTGAGGAAGTCCCCTCAGTGCATAATGTAGATGTTGAGCCCTCTCAAGGTGAAACTAAAAGGGAAAAACAAAATGAGTAGCAGCCAGATGCTTCTATCCCAAGTTTTCTCAATGAAAGATTAAGGAGTAAGAAAATGGTTGTAGATGACACTCCTTCAAATTGGGATGAATTGTTGGCCAACATAGGCAAAGGGAAATCAAAGAAGAAGGCTAGGGTGATTTCCAAGATCACCAAGGATGAAGCTGAAAACAAAATAATCCACATTGCCACTCCTGCAGTAGACAAAGGTAAAAAAGAGATAGCTCCTCAGGACTACACTATTTAGACTTTAAATTTGGGGCCTACAAGTAAAGATTAGGAGAAGAGTTCCAAGAGTCAACCTAGGCTATTCTAAGAAGGTTGGATAAGGAAACAACAGAGAAGGAGAGGTTGTAGAAACAATTGAATGATGTGTATAGATATGTGCAACACTTGATGAAGCCTTTGCAAGAAGTGGGAAGTGAAGGGGTGACTCTTGAAGGTTTGTTTCCTAAGGAGGCATTCACTGAGCTTGAGAAAATGAAAACTTCTACACAGGCCACCCATGGATGGTTGCAAGGAGTTAGACACCGAGGAGATGATATGATTAAGTACATCTTGTCCACTTGTGGTGATGCACATAGATCCTTTGAATGGTTGTAGAATGTGTTGGGGTAGGACAAGACAGATACAAACCTCCTCCTAAAAAAACTAAGGAGCATCATGGATTACACAGAGGATAAATTGTTGAGTGATGGAGTCCTCTCTTCTTTGAAGGTTTTAGAACCCTGGGACTGGTATGAATCATTGTAAATTAAGCATAAAGTTTTGAAGAGGATACATAAGTAGGGGCATCAAGTAGGAAATACATTAAAGGATATTCATAGAAAATGTATTCCATTCTTTGATATCATGACTGGGAGGAAGAAGTTTGCACCGAAGCATCTAAGTTTAGAGCAATTAAGGAAGTGGTGGAATGAAGTTTATGCCCCAATTGATGATGGTACAATCACAACCCACCATTTAGATGATGCATCCACCTACATTGTTGTCATGGAGAAATATCAAGATCTCAAGGTGGAATGGGATAAGGTCCTCAAAGAATCTAGGGAGGAGATTAAATCCATTGATAGAAGATTCAAAGTGTTAATTACTCCACCTTTGGACAACCTAGAAAAGATTTTTCTTATGGTGCAGGATAAAATGAGTCAAGATAAGGACAAGGGGTTAGCTAATGAGTGACTACATCAAAATTTTTGCTTCCCATTATCCTTCCTTCATCCTCTACATGCATTGGACTGAGTTGCATTGGAGAACCCAGACCGACTTGGAAGACTGTCAAACATTTAATGTTGTTTTTATCTTTGTTCTAGAACTTCTTGGGCCGCCTTGTTTGTGGCCAATTATTATTGTAACCCTAATTGGGCTGACATATCATGAGATCTCTATAAGTATGGCATTTTTCCTCATTTTCAAGGGCTAGATAGTTAGACATTGGAGCGGATTAAGAAGTAGAGCAAGAGTTAGAGCTAGGAGTTAGTTTTTCTTTTGAAGCAAGTGTTGTAACATAGAACATTGGAATTGTTGCTACTTTTGGTGATTCAATACAAGTGAAGACATTGTGCCTTGGTCATCTCTCTTTTGTTGATTTATCTTGCATGGTTCTTGTTGTTCTATCTTTTGAGATTGCTTGGAAAATACTGGATATATGTTAGATTTAAGGTTAAATATGATTCAATGGTGTTTATGGTTTGATGCTTGAAATGTTAGGAGCAATCCCTGGTCCATACTTTTTGTAGCTGGCTGATTGTGAGTTGCTTTGTAAAGTGAGCTTGGACCTTATATTCATGAGCTTAGCTCAATTGTGAATGTTTTTTCATTTCAATTGCAAATAAGGTTGTTTGAATGAATATTCATGATCTGAAAATATTTAATAACTTAGAAGATTGCACTGTTTCTATAGGATAGCAGATTAAATCTGGGTTAAGCATGAATTAGTTTTTTTTGGGATTGGTCCATTTTAAGTATTTCATCATTGGCATTGTTGGTCTTAGGATTAGTTTTAATCTTAGAAATCTCTCTTAAACCCTAATCTTATGCTATTTCTTTATTATTTGGGTTAGACTTAGGATTTTAAGTATCATCATACTGCAATCTGATAAGTTGTAGATTCTAGTATTTGTTTGTAGTAAGGTCCCTTTGTGATTACCAACATTCTCACATTTATCACTGAGTTGTTTTTGCATTGTCAAAACTTTCCATTAGAGACCTTGGGGTTATCTCTTGAGGCTTGCTAATAGAGATTTACCTTTTAAGAGAGATAGGATACTTGTATCTTGTCTAAGGTGTTGCTATACAAAAAAACCATCAACACATACCACAAAGATAGAGCATGATCTAGAAACATCCAAGAGTACCAAGAAACAATAGAGAAGCATCCACAGTAACTGAGATTTCTAGAATCACACAAACTTCATTTAGGAACATTGACAAAGACCACAGAAACACTGTAAGACCACAACATGATCAAATATATACGTGAGCCTCTGAAACTTTCTATAGATGATCTAGATACACTCATCAGAAAACCCTTTAGTCCACAACAAATGAACTTCAACATAAAGAACAAGACGCCTTCAAAACCTACACAGTTCCACAGGGAACCTGTAACACTTCCTTTTACAATTTTCTCAATATCCTCGACATTTACAACCTGTAGTACACCAAATGCTAATAGTGTTGACATCAATGACAACCACATATCAGCAACATATCCACAACATGCAACAAAACCAACCTACGGTGGGTTTATATGTCATAGATCTTGTCGAGAGCTTTTCGACAATATGCAATAATAGTGAATTGGACATCTAGATCAAAAGTTATGGCCCCGTGAAGTTAGGCCTCTAAAAAGTGAATTTCATAAAAATTTCTTCCTACACTAGAAATCAAATAGCACGACCTTTGACACCAAAACAAAAGGGGAAATTTGAACTTTCTAGAACATTCTAGGGTGGTTATTGAGGAAAATAAAAAGGGTTAAGTGGGGGTTGTAGAAGGTGGCCCTGATAGTACAAATTGTGGCTCCGAATAGTAGATTTTCTTTTCTGAGTTGATTTTGTTGTAATGAATCAAGCCCATGAGGTTGTAGCATGTAAGTTTTGAATCTATAATTTCATTATCTGAAAATAATTGAAAGTGGGTTATTTTTTTGTCTTGTATTTTCTGTGATGGTATCTATTGTTGTGATTTTTGTGGGTTTTGGGTGGTGTGGCCCTCATCAAGTGGTATCAGAGAAAGAGTTCCTGAGCTTGTAATAGAGCATCAAACATGAGGCAGTTACAACAAGACCTATGAGCATGGGTTGAATTCAATATACCTCCAAGGTGTGCCCAGTATGACAAAGGTGGAGGCCGGGGTGGAGGACGTCCACCTAGAGATGAAATCAAAGCCCTTAGAAGGAAATTAGAAACCTTGCAATAAGAGGTTCGAAGAAGAGATGTGCAATGAGACAGAGATGAGAGTGAGGATGAAACAAAAGAGGAAATAGAAGAGGAAGAGCGGGATCCAATGGATCCTGGAGAAAGAAGATTGCTACAAGCAATCTCAAGCATTGGGAAGAGGCCTAAAATGGAACAATGACATGGAGGAATTTTTTGAGTTTAAGGAGATTGAAGATCCTCATAGAGTGAGGTTTTCAAAGAAAAAATTGAAAGGTCACACCAGTATATGGTGGAAAGAGGTCCAGTTAGAAAGAGGAAGACAAGGGAAAGATAAAATTTCTAAATGGGACAAGATGGTGTCAAAATTGAAGAAATAATTTATTCTAGTTGATTACAAATTGGAGTTGCTCAAGAAGATACAGAGCTTGAGGCAAGGAACAAGGACAGTGAAAGAATACACAAAGGAATTTCACAAGGTCCTAATTTAGACAGGACATTCTGAGGCGATTAAGGAGAAAGTTGTTCATTATATTAACGGGTTGAAGCCAAGCATACAAGAAAAATTGGCACTGGTAAGAATGACCACAATTGAAGATGCTTATCATTTTTCTCTAAAGGTTGAAGAAAGGTTGAACAAGAGGTTTGAGAACAAACAATGAGGTGGAGGCCATGGAGGAAAGACTGGTGGATGGTCATATGGAGGTTGAAATGAAGATCAAAAGAAGGGTGAAGGCTCTAGTAGCAGCCAAAAATAGAAAGGAGATAACACCTACCGTCCTCATGATCAGAATAATCAAGACCAAAGAGGAAGGGGAAGATCTGGATGAGGAATGAGAAGAGGAGGTTTTTGTGGAACTTGTTTCTAGTGTGGAGAAGGACATAGAGCCTATGAGTTTCCTCAACATCAATGAAGGACAAATAGAAGACCTAAGGGTAATGCATGAGTTGCACATGTAGATGAAGATGTTAAGTCTTCACGTTCTGAGGATGCAAAAAGAGGAGAGGTTCTTGTTACTAGAAGAGCCTTACTGAATGAGGAGAATGAGCCAAATCAAAGGAAGAATTTTTTTTGCACCAGATGTAAGTGTGAAGGTAAAGTTTGCAATGTTATTATTGATGGAGGTAGTACTGATAACCTTGTTTCAGAAGAAATGGTTAGTAAGTTGTGGTTGGAGAGAAGAAGGTATCTGAACCCATACCGGATTGCTTGGTTGCAGAAGGACCATAAGGCCTTGGTAAATGAACAATGTCTGGTAAAGTTCAAGATTGGAAATTACCATGGTGAGGTATTGTGTGATATTATGCATATGGATGTTTGTCATATGTTGTTAGGCAGACCATGGCAGTTTGATCAACGAGTAATACATGATGGAAATTTCAATACCTATTCTTTGAAAAAGGATGGAGTTCATCATAAGTTGAAGCCCTTGAAGGAGGCAGAGGAAAATGTATGCAGTAATGAAAGAGTTTGTTTGGTTGATGGAAGAAAGTTCCTAGAAGGTATGAAGCATGAACATATGTGTTTTGCATTGATCCCTAGAGTTGATAAAGAAGATACTACTGAGATACCTGTAGAGGTTTCAGATTTATTGAATAAGTTTCAAGCTATTATTTCTGATAATATACCTAAAGGTTTTCCTCCTGTAAAAAAGATTAGTCATCAGATGGATCTGATTCTTGGAGCTATTTTTTTGAATAAGGTAGCTCATCATATGATTCCAGCAAAGAATGAAGAGTTGAATAGACAAGTGCAAGAGTTGTTGCAAAAAGGATTGATCAGAGAGAGTTTGAGTCCATGTGCAGTACCTGCAGTACTAGCACCAAAGAAGGATGGGGAATGACAGATTTATACAAATTCTAGAGCCATCAACAAGATCACCATCAAGTATAGATTTCCCTTGCCAATAATGGATGACATTATGGATTGTTTGAGTGGAGCTGAGTACTTCACGAAGATAGATTTGAAGAGTGGATATCACTAGATCCAAATTAGAGAAGGAGATGAATGGAAGACAACCTTCAAAACCAAGGAGGGCTTGTACAAGTGGTTAGTCATGCCTTTTGGGCTAACGAATGCACCAAGCACCTTTATGTGGCTTATGAATGAGGTATTGAAAGAATTTTTAGGAAAATTTGTTATTGTTTATTTGGATGATATTTTGATTTTCAGTAAGACATTGGAGGAGCACTTGATGCATATCCAAAAAGTTTTTGAGAAGCTAAGGGAGGAGAAGTTGTTGATTAATTTGAAGAAATATAGTTTTGTGAAGAGAGAGTTGGTGTATTTGGGATTCGTCATCTCTATAGAGGGTCTCAAAATGGATCCAGAGAAGGTGAGAGCTATCATTGAATGGCCTACTCCAAGGAGTGTTACAAAGCTAAGGTCATTTCATGGTCTAGCAAGTTTTTACAGAAAGTTTATTAAGAATTTAAGTAGTATTTGTGCACCTATAATTGAAGTGATGAGAGGGATAAAAAGAGTTTAAGTGGACTACAGGAGCAGCCAAAAGTTTTGATATGTTGAAGAAGAAAGTTACAAAGAAACCTATTTTGGCACTTCCAAATTTCAATAAGGTTTTTCAGGTGGATTGTGATGCTAGTGGCACTACCATAGGAGCTGTTTTGAATCAAGAAGGTAAGCTTGTTGCCTATTTTAGTGAGAACTTAAATGATGCTAAGAAAAAATATTCTTTATATGATCAAGAGTTTTATGCTATAGTTCAAGCATTGAAGAAATGGAGACACTATTTGTTTCCAAAAGAATTTGTTTTATATATTGATCACCAGGATTTGCAGTATCTCAATAGTCAAGGAAAGTTGAATCAAAGGCACTTAAAATGGGTTGAGTTTTTGAAGAGTTATAATTTTGTTTTGAAGCATAGGAGTGGGAGGTCAAACAAAGTCGCAGATGCCTTGAGTAGAAGGAAAACATTGTTGATAAAAATGAATATAAAGGTTGTAGGGTTCAATGAACTCAAGAGTTTGTATCCAAAAGATCTAGACTTTGTAGAAGCTTGGAAGGCTTGTTTGGAACCTATTACATTAGATAGGACACGATGATTGGATTTATTAATCCAATATGGGATGTTGTTTATAGGAATCCAATTGTGCATTGCAAGGAGTTCTATGAGAGAGAATATAATCAGGGAGAAGCATAGTGGAAGATTGGCTTGACATTTTGGTCGAGATAAGACGATTGCTTGTGTCAGTGAGAATTATTATTGGCCACAATTACAACAAGATGTGAAGAAGTTTGTACAAATTTGCAGAGTATGTCAGATGGTGAAAGGAACAAGTCAAAATACTGGATTGTATAAGCCATTACCTGTACCTGAGAGGCCAAGGGAGGATATTAGCATGGATTTTGTTCTTGGTTTTCCAAGGACACAAAGAGGGAATGATTCCATATTTGTGGTGGTGGATAGATTTTCAAAGATGTCACATGTCATTCTATGTCATAAGACAAGTGATGCTATTCATGTTGCAGAGTTGTTTTTCAGAGAGGTGGTGAGACTACATGGTCTACCAAAGAGTATAGTTTCAGACAGAGATACCAAATTTTTGGTTATTTCTGGAGGATATTATGGAAGAAATTGAAGATAGATTTGAAGTTTAGATTTGCACACCATCCATAGAATGACAGACAATCAAAGGTGGTGAATAGGAGTTTGGGAAACTTGCTAAGATGCTTAGTTGGAGATAATCCCAAGGGATGGGATTTGATTATACCACAGGCAGAATTTTCTTACAACAATTTTGTTAATAGGAACTAGTAAATCACCATTCCAAATTGTATATGGGAGTAGTCCAAGAATTGCTTATGAACTGAGAAAGATGGATAAGAGGGAGAAGAGTAGTGCTGAGGCTGAAGATTTTCCTAAGCACTTGAAGAATTTGCACAAAGAGGTAAAGAAACACATCAACAAGATGGACTCATAATATAAGGCTTAGGAAGATCAGAAAAGGAGGTATAAGGAGTTTTAGGTAGGAGACGAAGTCATGGTTCATTTGCAAAAGGAAAGGTTTCTAGTTGGTACATACAAGTTAAAGATGAAGAAGTTTGGACCATGCAAGATCCTTAAGAAGAATGATTCAGGAAATGCTTATGAGGTAGAGTTTCCTAGTGGAATAAACATTTCTCCTATGTTTAACATTGTTGATTTGACATAGTATCATGAAGGTGATATAGAGGAGGGTCCAATAAATGAACAGTTGAAAATTCTAGCACCTACTTCAGAGAAGGAAGAGATAGAAGAAATCCTAGATAGATGTGTGGGTAGAAGCACAAGAAATAGGAAATATGTAGAGTACTTGGTGAAATGGAGAGGAAGGCCTGTTGAAGATTCATAATGGTTATCTGAGGCTGAGGTTAACCATCTTGGTTTCCTTCTAACTTCTCAGAAGTGATAGGGTCAATTTTTGTAAGGAAAGTTAAGGTACAGAAACAACTCTCCTACGTCAAAACCTCAGGGAAGAATGTAGAGGTGCTTTTAAATTTTCAATTACAGTCCAATTAAGATACACTTGAAAGAAATAGAAGAAACAGAGAAATGAACATACATAGATGAACACCATATTTACGTGGGAAAACCCTTATGGGAGAAAAACCCACCACACCAAGAAAATCCCCTTTGTATTAAAATAATGGAAATTACATACAGAGATCAAACTTATCTTTCTGATGTCAAATTTATAGCAACATACACAATGATCAACCTTGTATAGAACATTCAAGTTACAATGCTCTCAGAATTGAATTCACACTGATACTCATCGAACTGTTCATCCAACCATTCATCCAATCGAACATCATCATCAATCTCAAAGTATATCCATGATGCCCATGGTCTGTCGATCTTCCTCTCAATAATGGCCACAACAGTCCAATTGCTAGCGGTTCCCATTCTGCTCCCTAATTGGTCAAAGACACACCACAAGGATAGTCTTCCAATCGGTCAAAGCGTTCAACTTATGTCACATGTCAGTGAGACACTAACCATGTCTCCCCAATGCCACAAGACCTGACCATCAATATTGCCAAGAGTCATCACCTTCGGCAAGACGTTATACCAAGTTCACAAGTTGTTGCTCGGACTTCCCCTTGTCGCCAAGACATCATACCAATATCCATCACATGTAGCGCTATCGCCAAGACAATCGCTAGTCGATGAGAGATCATACCAATGTTCAAAAGGTCACATAGACACTAGCATTCCCATCGGCGAGACTATCGCTATTCGCCAAGAGATCATACCAAGCCCTTCAAGTCATACCAAAAAGAACACTCGTCGGCAAGACTTAGGATATCACTGAGAGGTAACACCAAAGGTTCCAAGTCACCCCAAAACCACCCTTCACCAGGAGTCATACTGACAATAGACTACACCGTCAGGGAGACAAACCTCCATTAATAAGACTTCATACTGAAGCCTTCATGTTACTCCAATGACTCTGAGTGTAAAGCTATCGGCGAGACACCATTCGTCGCCAAGAGTTCTTACCGAGTCTTCATGCCTCTCCCCGAAACCACTTGTCACCTAGAGTCTCCCCAACATCTAATAAGAATGGCCTGTTGACCAGACCAACCCACTCGGCTGAGGGTTACACCGAACACAACAAGTCACAGCGATAGCTCCAGTCGGCAAGACATCAACAAGGTCTCGGCGACCTTAACATTTCACAAGGTTGCACAACTGCTAGTCATCTAGACAATAAAGATGTCACACCAACTTGGCTCTTTCAGAGGTTTCAGCCTGTGAGATTGAGGCACACAATTCCAACAATTTTCAAATTACCTTGGGTGTCTGATGCAGGAGCATCCAACGGTGTAGGCCAATCTTGCATCACCCAAAAAAAATGTTTTCTTTATTTTCCTTAGTTGTTTTGAGTCCCATGATGACACTAAAGGGGTATAAGACTGTCAGGCATCAGAAATAGTGAAAAACAAACAATTACTAGTTTTAGTAAGTCAGCCAAAACGGGCTCGTATGGACATGAAATTTTACCCCAAGGAGTAGAGCTGAAAAAAATTTCCAGTCGTGAAAGAATCACCTCAATACCTTGCATGGTTTGGGAGAAATTAAAGTTTCTATCTTGAGAAATTTCTCCAATGTATCTTCAAATTCAGATATAAACTTTGGAGGCCCCAAAATAGCTCAAAAAGTGGCCCAACCGACCTATAGTAGCCTCATGTGTTGTAGAGCTCATCGAGAGCTTTCCGATGATATACAATAATAGAAAATTGGACACCTGGATCAAAAGTTATGGCCCCACGAAGTTGGTCCTCTAAAAAGTGAATTTCATAAAAAATTCTTCGTAGGCCAAAAATCAAATGGCGGGACCTTTGGGACCAAAACAAAAGGGGAAATTTGAACTTTCTAGAACATTCTAGGGTGGTTATTGGGGAAATAAAAAGGGTTAAGTGGGGGTTGTAGAAGGTGGCCCTTATAGTGCATATTGTGGCTCCAAATAATAGATTTTCTTTTCTGAGTTGATTTTGTTGTAATGAATCAATCCCATGAGGCTGTAGCATGTAAGTTTTGAATATGTAATTTCATTATCTAAAAATAATTGAAAGTGGGTTGTTTTCCTGTCTCACATTTTATGTGGGTTTTGGGCGGTGTGGCCCTCATCAAAGATAGAGTAACAAGAAGAATTTTTTGAAGAGTTTAGTGTGTCTCCAAGTTGCAAAACATTAAAACCCTAGTGTGCCAAGCAAAATCAAAGGTATTTATGCAATTACTACATACTCTAGTTTTTTAGAATTATCATTTGAAAATAAATTGAATGTTATGAGGACACCAAAAGTTGTAGAAATCTCACAGAGACTGCAACTTGAGTTTAAGAGATATTCCACCAAAGTCTTAATAGATGATCCCTTAGGTGCATTTTCACACATTCCCTTTGGGTTTCTACCAACTGAAAATATTGGGGCATACATTCATGGAAATATGGAGGAATTATCTCCTATAAAATTATCTAAACTATGGTTGGATGAGTTGGTTGAGGATGATTTAACCTTAAAGCCAGAATACAAAATCCTAAATAAGAAAAGATTGGATGTGTGGCAAGATTTATGTATTTTGACTACAAAAAAAATTATGTTAGAATGAACCTAAGTAGAATTCACGATCAATTCATGTGGATTGATGGCCCTCATACAATAACTAAGGAAAAAATTAGAGAGATAATTGGTTTGTGGTCCTCTAGACCAGTTGCAGTCCTGAATTTTGTTAAGAACAAGGATGTAATGGAAATAACAAGTGCAACTCTTGATCAAAAATCCCTCACATTGGATCCTATTAGAAACCCAATAGTTAGATATATAGCAATACTAATTGGAAACAAGGTTTACTATACAAATAGAGACAATTTAGTCTCTGCCATTGTAGTTCATGTGGCACAGGATATGGTTGAGAACAATGCTGACTATGACCTTTGTGAGTTGCTCCTACAACAATTGATGGAGAACCTAAAGAAGATTAAGAAGAAGAAGCATATATTCAGGTATGACACATTGGTGATTTTTCTACTTTTCTACTTCTCAAGAGAGGTTCATGTGGTTGGGAAAGTTAATTAGAAAAATGAAAATCCTATTTCACATCAGGTAGCAGACTACATGAGAAATCTTGGTGATATGAATGATCAAGATGATGCCCTTGCAGCATTCTTTGCAATATTTCAAAGGAGAATGAATGGAAGAAAAAGGATTCCTAGAAGTTTGGTAAAGAGATACATAAAAGGCATTAACTTTCTTGTTTCCACTAATTTTTTCCTTATGGAAGCAATTGAACCTAGAAATATTTGGGTCATAGAACTATATTATGAAGTATCAGAGGCATAAGCTGTTGGTTATGCTAAAGTATTACTAAGTAGTCCCAAAGATCCCAATAGACCAAGGAAAATGGATAGAACTAGAGCTGATATGAGTGCACCAGAGGCCTTCAATAGCTCTAGTAGATCAGGTAAGAAAAGGAAAGTCACATATAGTCCTTTGGTAGAAAAATGAGTCAACAAGGAAGTGTCAAGGAAAAAGGAAATTAGTATCAACATTGCCGAGGAAGGAGAAATACGCATAGTTGATTCTCAATATGAGAATGAGATTAGTGATGGAACTACTAATCCAGAAGAAAATGTTAAAATGGATGAAGCAATAAAAGCATTACAAGAGATAACCCCTAGTACAAGTTGAAACAAAAGTTTAAGCAAGACTCGTAGAGAAGAAAATATTGTATATCACAGAAAGGTGTGCATCTGCACATAACAAAGTTGCAAAAAGTTTGAAGGATGTACAAGCATGTGAAGAATAAGAAATTTTTTACTTCTATATTGCATGAAGTAACTGGATGCCACACAAAGCATAAAAGATGCCATGGATGAAATTGAGACACAAATAAGCAATGCATCTAAGACCTATGATCTGATATAAGACATAAATGATCAGACTTGGACTTCCATAATGGACTTACATGACAAATTCCTTACCTTTCAAAGTTAGAAGGAAAATATTATCAAGTAGTTTGGGAAGCTAAGGTACTTGGTGAAGATGAAGCATATACTTGTCTCAAGTGCCCTTGCCAATACATATAGGATTTCATAGATAAATATTACTCCTAGTACTCTAGAAGAAGGAGAAGAAACCTTAGTAGAGCTTAAGTTACAATATAAAACACTTGAAACAACAAAGAGACATTGGGAAGAAGGAAAATCTACACAACAAGTTATCTTCCAGAAGCTTCAAGGGCCAACATCATCAAGTTGACTATTTCTACTTTTATGCATTTTCAACTTTTCAGAGTATTTTGGAAGTATGTAGATGATATAAGAGGTTTTTGGTTTACCCTCTAAGGGGGAGTATACACTTTTTTTTTATACCAATACACCATTTCCATTGATGTCAAAGGGGGAGAGATATTCAGAGATATTGAAAAGTATTGAAGTGTGTTGGGAATGAAAAGATATGTGTAAGGGGGAGAGATACTTGGAGAGATATTGAATAAGATATTTGGGAAAGCAATTTTTTTAGAATGTTTTTGGTATACATGTTTCCATCAATGAAAAAGGGAGAGATTGTTGGATGTTTGTCATTGTTGATGCAATTTGGCAACATGAGCATGGTGTGTATATATTATTTGATCCAGTGTTTTCATTGATGTCAACATTGTTGTGATCACTCTAGCATGATTTAGAAGTATTCTTGAAGATAGTTGTACAAAACAAGTTGATCCATAAAGTACAATTATACATAAATTTGGCTAAATGTTACTTTTGATAATATAATGGTTTAGTGCAACCATTTTTGGGTCCACACTCCACCACAAATTGAGAAGTTACTCTACGATTCTAACATTGTTTTTATGATCATCAAATGTATCTAAATACAAGATTTTGTGTTGTTTGGTGAAGTACTCCAAAATATATGAATGAAAATTTTTAGCTGTATATATTCCAGTTATTTTTTGTGTGTCGATGTGGGAGATTCTACATTCCTTCATGGATAATCACTTTGAGTTTCGATGCTTAAGATAAGCTTTCAGATGTCAATTGAGTGGGAATTCAAAGAGAGATCGAGTTTTGAGTCACACGTTTGACGAATTGGGTAGACAAATGGAATTTTTTGTGTTTAGGTCTTATTTTGGGCTGACCTAACATATTTGAAGGATTAATGTTTGTTGTGATTTTATGCAAGACTTATATTGGGTCCATCTTGACCTATATTAAGGAGATTTGAATTTTGAATTAAGGTGTGAGATGTGGATGGAATGTTTTAAGGATGACAAGCTTAATTTTGTGTGTTACTTCTAATTAGGTTGACCTAATTGCAGTTACACTTGATATATATATATATATATATGTATATATGTGTGTGTGTGTGTGTATGATTGATTTCAATGTTGGAAGGATGGGTGCAAGTGTGTGTGATGTGCAAAAGGTGACATGTATGGTGTTCCACCTACATGTGTATGATGCGAATTTGATCAGAGTTGTGTGAATGGTATTGCAAAGTTTGCAAAATCATAGTAGAGATGAGAAGAACAAAGCATTGATCCAAATCAGTGCAAAGATTGTTTTGTACTTCATTGGAACTATAATCCAACATATTATAGATGCATTTGTAATAGTTTAATAGGCTATGAGCCACCCCTTATTTCTTCTATCTTATTATCTATGGGTAATGATTCCACTAGACAGTGAGTCCACCTACAGTGAGCATTTCTATAATATACAATATCCGTATATAATATATTGTGAGCTAACCCTCATCGTGGTTTTTACCATTTTGGGTTTTCCATGTAAAAATCCTAGTGTTCATGTATTATGTGAATCTATGGATGTTTCATGCTTTCATTCATTATTGTAGTTGAATTTGTTTTGGTAATTGGATGGCTAATGTCTAAATGGTTTAAAGGAACACTGATTCAACCCCCCTTCTCAGTATTCTAAGTGTTCAAAAAATATATAGAAGAATATTCTAGTTTGATGGCTATAGGTAGAAATTTGGCTATTAATCTACTTGCAAATCACATGTATTTTTTAAATTGCATTGAGTCTCATACCAAATGTATCTTGGATACATGTTTGTGGAGAAAGGGTCAAAAAAATATTTTTTATTGCAATACTCCTTGATAGTTGCATAGTGAATCTAATTTTTTTATCAATGGATATGTACATAATAACTATGTATCCATATGATATGATGAGATTAAATGTTCATAACCTAAATATATTTTCCAAATGAATGGGAAATGTAGATTTCCAATTGATGTTGTCATACTATGTAGCTCTAAAATATATTACAAAATGTAGATTGTCAATTGTTGGACTCAAGAAACACTGAGAGGGGGGTGAATTGGTGTTGTGAAATTTTTAACATTATTAATATGTTCTCTTCAAGAGTCTGTAACGTTCAATCAAAAGAAAGATGCATGAACGTAGAACAATAATCCACAACACCATAACACAAGGATTTTTACGTGGAAACCCGGTTAAGGGAAAAACCATGATGGAGGTCAATCCACAATTTGAGTACTCAAAATATAAGTGGTTTAAAAAATGGGGAATGCACTTGCATTTAGGAACATTGCCTAGAGCTCATTGCTCAAAATTAGAAAGGATCACTACCTTAAAAAAGATTTGGATTACATCAAAAGGTTGAACTAAGAAAATAGAATCAATAAATGTCTAATTACAGTTCCGGTTAGGCTCATAGATCAAATTTTGGACCTTTTGTCTGATTTTGCACTTCATTCTGCTCTGCCTTAATTCGCTTCACAAAATCCTCTTTTGCACAAATGAGAATCACTTAACTGCTCTTCTGATATTTGCAATACAAATCCACACACACACACCAAAATGAATTAACCGATCTCATATATATCCGCTATCAAGAATTCAGTCGCTATATGTTGGCTTTAATAAAATAGAAAATATCTTCCAACTATCGGCTTAAATCATGAATAACATTTAATGCACATCCATCAAAGTCAGCCATAGCATAGTTAGGACCCAACACAAAAATACTTCAAACAATTATGCCTTAAACATCTGCAACACCTTACATTCACTTAGTCGGCCTTCATATATTGATGAACAAAAAATCGAACGACCGGATCCCATAACTTGTACACCACTTGATGTGACAACAAAAAACTCAAGAATAAAACATTTCATATATCCAACGACCTTCCCTGAGATCCACAACCAAAACTGTTAAATTTATAATGAAAACCACTTGATGAATTCATCTTCAACCAGATACCCTATTCTTCACTCAGTCTTTTGGTATAGTCAGATACTACAGTGCAGACCAAATCAATGAATTTATTTTCCATCAATGACAACACTAGAAGCCATATGCCAACAATCCCCCCCTTTGGAATTGATGGAAACACTTAGTAAAAAATGACTAAGTGTCAAAACCTTCAAAACTTCAAAATGCCAAACCTGACAATACTCAACAAAACTCCCCCTAACTTTGATAAGGCATTTTTCACTGCTCTCTCTCCCCCTTTGACATCAATGACAAAAAGATAATAAAATATTTTATTTCTCTCCCTATGAAGTGAAACCAAAAACTTATGCAAAAACTGAAGGAATACAACTGCTATTTGAAGATTATTTTATACTTTTATTTCATCTCCAGAAGAAACTGCTTCCATGCTTCCACTGCAGTCCTGGTGATTATGATCATGTTGTTGTTTTTAGATGTTCGGTTGATAATCCTGACAAAGGATTCTGGAATGGTAAAGGATTCTTCCATTGCTTCTCCCTTCCTTAGTATCTTAGTCAATTGTTTCATCCTGCATTTAGTTATGTCCTTCACTTTCCAAAAGGTGTCAACAATCATGTTCCTAGTGTTTTGAACATTTGTATGCTCTACCTGCAATTCCTGAATCCTTTTCCTAATCGCACCATCTTGATTCTATGACATGTTAAAGTTTTGTCCAATATTGTTCAACTCCATTTCAATTTGTTCCAACTTCTCCTTGTACTTGCTAATTGTATAAGGCCATCAAAGACAATAGTTATAAATGTTGTTTGTTGAGCTTATGCATTTCCTTAGTTCCTTCATGTGCCTTTTTAGCTTGATAAGTGATAATCTGTATTGCTTCTTCAAGTGTAGGATCACTTCTCCTTCCTCCTTGTTCTAATATTCAGAGTCCACAGTTTCCTTGATACATTCAATCAACTCTTTTGACAATTTATTCTACAAACTCTCCAATTGAATATCGTTGTGCACAAAATGAGCACTTGGTATGCTTAAGGTCATGTCCTACTCATATGAAGGTCTGATAGACCACATATTCACAATTTTCTGCATTCCATCTTCCTCATGAATAAGTTGCAATAACTCTTCCTTGGCTAAATCACCAGATAATGCCTAAAAGTGGTCAGTGATTAAGCTTGTTAATTAATTAAATATGATTTATTTAATTAATTCCCCTAAAGTCATCTACATATAAATAAATTTAATTATTTATTTATATCGTTCATTTTCTAAATTTTTCTACCTTAATTAAATAAATAATTTTATTTAATTATTGACATTTCCACCTTCCGCTTAATTAAATTAAATAAATTTTCATAATTTATTTATATTTGGTTATCATAGTGTTCTAAAGTTTGAATATTTTTGAATATTCAAATAATGGAATATTCTCTTCATCCCATATTCGAATTAAATATTAAATATTTTATTTAATATTTCCTCACTCTAATTTCATTTCTAAAACATAATTAAATAATTTATTTAATTATGCGAGTTTCCATTTTCATCTTCACTTACAAATTAAACAATTTTAATTTGTTTATTTCTAACTCACTCTAAACTCACCCTTCCAAATTCTCAACTCGTCCTTCGAAATGAAAATTTCCCTTTGAAACTCAATGACGAAAATTGAAAGAAAAGGGAAACCTTCCATCCTCTTCTCCACTTTCAAAAATCTGCCACCGTCCGTTCGAATAAGCTTAATCCGGACCGTCAATCGAATCAGCCAATCAAATCCGTTCGAAAACTCTATAAATTATGGCGCAAATCCAAGCTTTGGTTAGACTACGCATACACACTATGCACGCATTTACACAACCATAATTGCAATCAACTTATGCATTTACACCATTTTTAGCATCACAACAATCTTCTCATCTTAGCATAGCTTTTTGCATTTAGCATAATATGCATTTGCATTTTTATCTCGTTCTTCATGCTGTCC